>OMKZ01018185.1:0-15504 GCA_900302535.1 Neoniphon sammara | reverse complement strand
TCTCCACCGCGGTCGACCAGCCATATCCGTTGGTGAACCTGTGTTGACGTCCTCAATAAACTGTCAAGTCAGGGCGACCTAATGGAGAAGACATGTTTCCTGTACCAGCTCTCCGTGCGTCACTTTCCCCGCTCCTCCGTTCTGCCCCGGACTTTCTAAGGCTGCGGAGTTCCTTAAAGTTAACACCGGTCATTTGTTTATTAATTGGAGTGAAGAAGGTTTCCCCCCCTCGCCCCCCCCGGTCAGAAATGAAGCGGCGCTGCGTGTGGCGGCCCCAGAGCAGCGGGAGGCAGGGAGGGAACAAGACAGGCTCCCCATGCGTGAGGAGAAAGGCTGTTTCCAGGTCAGCTGCTCCTCAGACCTCCCTGCTGTCCGATGGCGAGTCGCAGTACAGTAGATAGCTTCGCCAGGACTCTCTCTCTCTCTCTCTCTCTCTCTCTCTCTCCTTTCTCCCCTCAGTTGTTCCTTCACATGTAGATCAAAGACGCCTCTCTGTTGGAGCGGAAGGCATTTTCTACATCGCCTTCAGAAATATCTGAAAGAGCTCTCGGGAGCTGAATTTACTTGATTAGGCCCACTCTGAAATCCCCTCTCTCTCTCTCTCTTTCTATCTGTCTGTGTCTCTCTCGCTCAAACACACACACACAGAGACACACACAGTAAGAGGACTCCCGCTGGGTTTGAGATAAATTTCCTGGAATAGGTCAGAGAAATTCTTATCTATCACGGCTTGTTTTATCGGGGTTATGAGGAGAGTAAATTGGAGATGATGTTATGAATTTTCCTCTGAATAGCAGGGCCATTATTTGTTGTAAAGTTATAAGGTTTGGGAATTGGGTTTAATAGGGCCTGACTTTGTTATCTTTTGCCATCATTTTCTTTAGGCAGAGGCATGGAAACAAGAGCAGATCATATTGTCTTGTTTCTCTTTTTTTTACTGTGATCGTGCATCTCCTCAATCTAGGATGACACCCCTCTTGTTTTCTCTCCCAGCCTCATGCAGACACACACATACACACAGCTGTGCAGGGAGGCAGATTGGATGTTTTTTGGGATGACTCGCAGTTCAAGGAAGTGATTGTTCTTGCTCTGTTATTTTTTTGTTTGTGAGCAGAAATGATATTGAAGTTGATGGGTTTTTTTCTGTCTGAATGACAGAGTCATGATTTGCGGTTTTGTTTGGGAAAATATTGGAGAAAAGTCACCAGAAGGGCACTCCCAGCCACATTTTTCACTCCTCTGGGATGCAGCTCCCAGCACATCTCTTTAACTTTTTTCCTTCTCTCCCGGTTCTCTTTCTCCTTTCTTCTTGTCTGTGTTTTCTCATTTTTTCCCTCCCTGTCTTCCTTCCCCACATCAGTCAGCTTTTATACAACTCAGTGGGACATGTATAGGTGGGTCCCGTGTGTAGCTACAGTAGCAAGCCTTGTTGGGACTGTGCTGTAGCTCAGAGGCACGGCCTCCTGGGAGGTTGCCTATGGGCTCTTCATTTAGTTCCAGGCTAATAGGAGGCTGCCTGGCCTGGCTGACTGTCCTGTCACATTACTGTGCCCTCATATTCAATCACATAGTGCATACATGGTTGTGGGCCTCCACCAGGCTCGCACACCGACTTCTGAGGTCACACTGTATCTCTACGTAAATACACACTGCTGCAAAGAAAATGCAGTAATTTGAAGCACAAACTCAACACTTATTAATAAATGCCTTCAAATGGGCTTGACTATTAGGTTTAATGTCCACTGTGTGGCTCAGTGGAAAATCAGTGAAAAGATGAGGATGATGACGATGATGCTGATGCTGATACACACTTTTGCATCTGTTTAAGGTATAAGTAGTATTTTAAGCATCCGTACAATATTATGTATCACTATATTATGTCAAATTAAGTGTTACGTTCATAAAAAAGACTATCACCAGCCTCTACACTGCATTTTTGGCACAAAACAGGAAGAATGGTGCAGTCTTATCATAAACCAATGAGACCATGGCTGAGATTATAAGTAGCTTCTATCTAGTGGTAATGTTAGTTCTTATGTTTTTTCAATATTAAGACTACATTTCCCATAATCCCCGTTGTTCCCTTTCTGTTTACATTGGTAAGACTGCACCCTTCTTCCTGTTTTGTGCCATAAAACAACACTGCAGATTTCTTATGAAATCTAGCACAAAATGCAGTGTAGAGGCTGGTCATAGTCTTTTTTGTTTATAGCAGTTATACTAATGTCACAGAATATATTTATGTTGGGATGCACATTTAAATGTTTACTTTGTTTGTTTCCAAATGTAAAGCAAATGATAATTATATGTAACTGATAGGCTGGCTGACTAATTGCCTGCTTTGTGAGGAACGTCTAGGGCAGCAGAGTGAGTAGTGGCTGACTGGCTGTTGCATTGCAGGTTTGTGATTGGCCGAGAGCGTCCGGGCCAGCAGAGTGAGGTGGCCACTCTCATCCAGCAGACCCTGGAGCAGGAGAGGAGGCAGAGGGAGCTGCTGGAGCAGCAGTACGCCCAGTACGACGCCGACGATGACGAGGTAACAACCACACACACAATCCTGGCTGCTGCAGAGGACACTGCAGGGTCAGAGGTTGGGCCGCAGGGTTGTATTCAAACAATGAACCTCATAGACTCTGCATGGATTTCAAAATATTGTTTGGTAACAGATAAATAAACTAAGATGCCCCCACCAGGCGAGAGGTACAAATTTGTTGCTCTCTTATTAATAAGGCTCAGTGTATCTGCACTAATGTGCAGTTCATCTGTTATCAGTATTCACATTTCATAACATGACACTACATAGGAGATATTAGGCTCCTAGTTGTCACTTAATCTAACGCAGCCACCATCTCATGACAGCTGACTGGAAACTTTACCGGAAGATGGCTCATTAACTCCGTATAACTGACAGTAGGCTTTGATAATGGCACACACACACACACATACACACGCATTGAAACACACACTCAGAGATGCTATGCGTGCTTTGGTCCTAGAAAGTATCGTGTTTCCCTTTCCAGTGCTGCTGCTTACTCATAGCACAGATAATCCACCAGTGACCGAGCTCAGGGCCCTCTATCTCATGCTATCTGCATGTGTGTGTGTGTGTGTGTGTGTGTGTGTGTGTGCGTGTGCATGTGCCTTCAGGTGCAGACAGGCACTCGTGCACACATGCATGAATGCACACACACACATTCACACACACACAGACATACACACATGCATACAATCATACAGTAACATGAATGAATTCATATCGTACACACAGACACGCACATGAACAGATGCACTCATGCATGGATTTACACATGTGCAAACACAGGCACACACTCACACACTCAGGCGTCTCCTTCCCTCATCGTGCGCTGTCCTCATTACCATTGTTAGATAGAAGTCCCTCATTTCCTGGTGGATGGTGCGTTGAGGGTCCTCATGTATAAACAACCATCCTCCGGACCATGAGAGCCGATCACATCAGTGCTGTAATCACGGCTCCATACACACGTATCACTGTCAGCTCTTATTACAAGTCCTATAGATGGTTAAAGCAGGAACTCAGCCGTTAGGAAAGGCCTCATCATGCTTTTCAAAGTCCATTGGGTTTATACACACAAGACATCCTCCTCTCTCTTCTCTCTGGGTGATGTAGAGGTGTAATGAATCACTGATTGCACCAGTGCTTCGATTATAAATTCTGCCGATGCAACTCAATTTGCTAAAAGAAAATAATAGAGTGAATCACTCTTACTTTGCCCTGAAACGATATGAAATGCTTTGAATCTGTTAATTTACAGTTCTTAAGAAGAAGACCTGTTATTGTGGCAGTCTAACAGAATACTTTCAATTGCAACATTTTGGGTCAATGTTTGTTTTTTTGAACCAGTAAAGTAATTCTGTTGTCTTTAACCTTTCAAAATAAAATGGGATTATTTAGTGGATATAGAATTTCAGCTAGAGGTGCTGACTCAAATTGTTGACTTGAATCACAGTTTACAAACTCATTCTAAAGACTCACATCTCATGTAGATGATGATGATGATGATGATGATCATCATCATGATGATGATGATGATGACGATGACTTTGCTGTGCCTTAGGGAAAATTCATTCTATGCCCACGTGCAGTCAGCATAAAATTCGACACAATAAACAGCCAATAGTTTCTGACATACAATCCATAACATACAATACAGTCTGTAATGCACAATACCACAATAGCATCGCTCCAAGCTGCAGTGTCTGTAGGCTCAGATAAATCGACAATATCGGCTGTTCATGAAGATGAAAATCAAACCAAACTAAAAATTGTACTATGTGGAGAACTTGTGGTCTTTTTAAATGAAGGAAATAGCCTGTACCACAGATCCCCACAGGACTCATAGAAATAAAGATGGTGATTGTGTTAAAATTGCTAATCCATAAATGGTTTACCAAACCCTGTTAAAAACACACTTGAAATCTGACACTATAGAGCACCAAGGCAATTCTCCACATAACTCCCCGCATATCTGTCGATAGGGTAAACAATTATGAAGCCATTTCAATGATCTATGGGGCAATAAAAAGGGCTCATCAATATTAATATCTCTATAAATATTAGAGCACGTTCTCACTAAGGGGGGTATTTCTCACTATGAGTGCTGCCTGGCTAAATGTGGCAGACAGCTCCCCTTCTGGTGCCGGGGCTCGGGTCCCAAGAGGGGGGATGCTGCTTAAGTCAGCAACAGACACACACACAAACACACAGAGATCGCTTGAGTGTGTGCTTACATGTATGCATAATCAAACACATGCATGCACGCCCATCTGCCAGCAGATGAATGCAAACACACACACACAAAAGACACGGTGAGAAGACACACACATGTACACATGCTAAAAAAATCATCCATCTTAACACATCATTTAGTCCCTTTTTAATTCTTAAAATCACAATGAAACTGCCTTCTGAGAGCCTCTTGCGTTGATGTATTTCCTGTTGAAACAGGTTGTTGGGGCGGGGCTTAACACACACAGAGACATCTGCCAATAGTGTAAACCAATGGCAGCCAATGGCAGTTGTATTTGACTGGAGGGTGATGATTGTTCAAACGTGACGTTTTTATTGGTTTGTTCATGCCTGCTGGCATTACCATTGAAGATACACAGTTTTCCATGAAGAAGAGGTAATGGGATTTTGATATAAAAATAGAGAAAAAATCTAATTGTGGTAAATTCTTTGGCATTTATTGTTGAACAGGTGAACATTCTGGCATGAAAAGTTAGTCGAAAAAGTCATTTTTCATTTCATTGTGACTGTAAATTTGTATTTTTCTTAAAACAAGTGAAGCGATCTGCCAGTGGGGTGAGATAATTCCACTTGTTTCCAATGCAGTCTCGCTTGTTCCAGGGATTTTGTGGAAGTGTGAGTATCCTGGGAAAAGAATATGACTCCAGTAATTGGGACACTCCGAGATTCTAGAAATTTCTTGAAACAATCTGATTTGCATTAGACGCAAGTGGAATTATCTGACCCCATTGGCAGAATTAGACACACACACACACACATTCACACTTACACACACACCCTGCCAGTCACAGGGCTTCATATATCCTCCCCCTCTGGCAGTCAGAAGCTCTATCACAGCGCTCTCTTCTAGCAGTTAATAACAGACATTACGCATATATCATATTCAAATTAGACATCCACAGTGCAGCTCATCACAGGCTGAGCGCCGGCGAAACAACGCCGGGGACATTTCTCCCTAAATCATCCGCTCCTCTCCTGATCATCATGCGGGCGGCAGCAGGTGATGCATTTATCACATGCAAATTGGCGGTTCGCTGCACCTCCCATGCATACAGTGCTTAACTCCACCTCCAGCAAATGGAACCTTAATGTAGGATTTTAATGTAGATTTTGGTGCCATGGCAACAGGGAAGCCCATTATGGAGATGGGGCTCTCTGTCGGCCATGCAGGCAAACAGATCGGGCCTGAGTATACTGCTATGAAGAGATGGATGGAGGGAGAGGGATGAGGATAAGATGTAGAGGAAGAGGATGAGGCAGAAGGTGAGACTGAGTGTGTGTATGAGAGAGGTAAGGAAAGAGAAGAAGAGAACGACAGATTGAGCAGGCAGCAAATGAGACAGAGAAATAAAATAGACAGACAGAGAGAGAGTGTGTGTGACACAGATAAATGCAGGCACAAACACACTTATGAATCCATTCATTTCCCACACAGGGAAACCGCTCGTCTCCATTCATCTTCGGTGAATAAACAATTATTTAACAGGCACGCGCACAAAAAAAAAATATTTGTTTACTTGAGGCATGAGGTTTAATTACATGGAGATGATGAGACTGATTCATGGGCAGAGATGCGCACGGTTACGTACTGTAGGAAAAAACGATGAAGACAGATGGACTGACGAACAGAGACGGAGAGAGAGAAGGAGAAGAGAGAGGTTTTCGCTGCCTCGCTCCCCTGAAGCGATCAGGCGTCGCTGTTGGGCGTCAGCCATGCAGCGAATACTCCTGAAATCCACCTCGATCCGATGCCAGTGCCCGATGCCAACCGTCATTATATTTTGTGAATGGGAGAAATGAAAAAACAGCCCACAAAACATTTGTTCCTCTAGCCTATACAAAGAGGAGTCTATCCTACATGGATGTCAAGCCACCAAAATGTAATTCCCTTCAAATCCTTTTGAAAATATGATTGTTTCTGGTGATTTGAATTATTCAAAATAAATCACCTATCTAATTTCAGTGTTAAAATTTTGTTGATAGGTTTGTTGATAGATACAGACTATAATTTAGTTTACATTACACCATGCGTTCTGTGTTATATGATAATTGCACAAGATTATGAAATGTGAGAAGTCCAGATATGACCAGTGCACACCTTTCTGACATTAAAAAGGTGAACACAGGTGTTACTAATCACACTAATTAAAGTTCTGTACCTAAATAGAGCAGAACCATAGTTAGGGTGATTAGTAACACCTGTGTTTACCTACTATTTCACGTCAAAATGGCTGCTGTGAAAAAGGTCTGTAAGTTACCTTGTACCTTATTTTTATAGCTGTGACAGTCACATCAGGTTGTCAAAGCCATGAATTTTTGACAAAGTTTTGAGTAACTAAGTAGGCGAACCAATTGTTATGTAACCTGCAGCATTAAAATAGCATTACTTATGCAAAATAGAGAGTGAAAAGTGGATATTGTGAGGAAAATGGATTTTATAGTAGAGCTAGACGCAGTTTGTGCAGCAGGGAGAGCAACGTGACGCTCCCTGACCAGTGGAGCTTTAAGGAGAGATGACAGATAGGAAGATGAAAGACAGAGGAAAAAGAGAGAGAGAGACATGAGAGATGAGCGCTACAGTTGGACAGCTGGAAGTCGTTTTCTCTGTCCAGCTCTGTTGTGTGAGTTCAGTTTGTTTTGCAGCCTGCTGACCCCTTAATGAGGGGTGAATGCTAATAGCTTTACTGGATAATAGAGGAGAGCCTGGCAGTCACTGTACAATAGCAGCTAATTACAGCAGCAGCCTATATGGACTGTTAATGTTCCACAGACACGCAAACACACACCCAAGGCAGACATACAATACACACACAGATACAGTACATGCACATTGCACACATGCTGTCCTATCCATCCTCCTACCACACACTACACATTTCTGCATGTGTGAAGCGTAAAATGTGTTTGTGAAGTTTGGAGCCCATGTCGCTGACCGCCGCGCGTCCCTCTCAAAGCAGACAGGGGAGTACGCCACAGACGAGGAGGAGGCGGGCCAGACGGTGACGGGCGAGGAGAAGAGCATCGAGGTGTTCGACTTGCCGGAGACGGAGGACATCTTGTCTCCCTCGGAGCTCGACGCCACCAAACTCTACCAGAAGTTCAGAGAGGTAACTCCTCCAGCTCTGCACACTCCCTGTTTCCCTCAGAGCAGAGAATACACAGCTGATGTGGGAGCAGTGCAATATTTCACTCTTTGTCAGTCACCATTTATTTAAAGACTTAAAGAATAAATGACAAAAATACAAGCAGAGTCAGTAGAGTGTATCTTAGCCGCATAAAAAAGGGAAATCTATTCTATTAAACAGTAAAAGATACCTACAGAGTGGAATGTAACACCCCTGCTTTACAGAGTTTCATTCTTTTGTCACGATCTAAGATCCGCTTAACCTCCCTAATTCCTAATCTGGATGATTAGAGGCATGAACGCAAAACCGATGCAAGATCTCCAGAATGCTCATTACCTCCCCAATTACCCATGGTTAGTTCAAATCCACCAAAGCGGAGAAAGAGACAACAATTTAAACCTGTCTTTCGATCCGATTTGCACCCAGGCTTTAGCAGCTCATTGCACAAAAAAACAAGGAGAGGAAAAAAAAAAGCAATAACCCTTGTGTAACTTTTGGCGCCACAGCCACCTCCAGCATTGATCTCACCTTAAAGCAGCAGCTGCAAAACAGAAGGTTGCGTTCACTGACACTCAACTCGTTTCTGCTGTTTAGGCAGCTGAGCAGCTGGCGGTATTGATCAAGCGGTCCAGCGCTGCTTTTGGCACCGTAACGTTTCAGCCTGTCCCCGGGCCGCCACA
This sequence comes from Neoniphon sammara, assembly GCA_900302535.1. Lineage (NCBI taxonomy): Eukaryota > Metazoa > Chordata > Actinopteri > Holocentriformes > Holocentridae > Neoniphon > Neoniphon sammara. The sequence goes on along the minus strand of OMKZ01018185.1, from coordinate 6,910 downwards.
ATAGCTGTATGACACATTTAACAAATGGCTTCAGCTGCACTGCGGCCGCTGCTGGGGATATTGAGTGAAACAATAATGTAATCCCGGGTCCCAGGCCCCATGCACTTTTGTTGCGCTCTCCCATTTTCCTCTCTCAATATAACACCCCTTCTCTCCCTTAGTGCATCTCATACTTGTTTCTTTTTAAATGCTCTCTCTCTATCTTCTTCTTCTCTTTTTCCTTTCTAACACACACACCATCGAAAAGGAAAAAGGGGCCAATAAGGTTAGGGCGTCAAGCCTCGGAAAAGGGCATTAAAAAGAAGAGGAGATGTAAAAAAGGGTTCAAAGGGGCTTCAAAAGTGCCAAAAATGAAATGGGAAGTTTATAGTTAAACTTTAAATCATTGCAGCCCCCAGGCTATCATTAGTGTGAGGTTCTTCCACTTTTTGAGCACTTTTTGCACCACATCAAATTAAAAGAATCTCTTTTTAACCGTTTCAGCTTTTTAATGTCTTTTTTATGTGGCTTTACGCCCTAATTGGCTGAGTGCTGACTCCTTTTCCTTTTTAATGGTGTTTTGGAGCAAATGCATTCAGTGTAACCATTACTGCTTTAGTCAACACAGGCACAGTATCGAATATCTTTATGCACAGTTTCCAGCACACACACACACACACACACACACACACAGACACACACACAGATTTTCCACTTAATGTTCTTTTTCTCTTTCAAATCTTTGGCTCTCTTCTCGGGAAGACACGAGAATCCACCGCACATCAAAGTGCCGATTGTTTGAGAGCGCTGTACAAAGCTTAGTCTAATCATATCAGAGGGGATGAAAAATGCAAAGAGCTGCCTGACAAGGCCCATGTGGCATTAACTCAATCAGCTTCATGACGTGGAAGGACTTTAGTGTGATATTTTGGCTTTGCATTCATTTAATCTTACCATTTGACCAAAAATCCCAAAGTTCATTATACAACGCAGGTCAAAATCTCTTATCACTGCTTCATTTTCTCCCTCACATGCTCCTCCTCTCCTTCTCGCTTCTGCTCTCTCACCATCTCTTTCTCTCTCTCCTTTTCCTGCATCTTCCTCTACATGACTGACCATCTCGCTCTCCATCCACGCCTCCCATTGTTAACTCTATCTTGCCCTCCACACGTTGAAATAGATTCATCTTCACAAGCCATTTAGTCTTATATTCACTCTTAAAAATCTTGTTATATCTATCTGTCTATCTATCTATCTATCTATCTATCTATCTATCTATCCATCCATCCATCCATCCATCCATCGTAAATCACCCTAAACTCAATTACTTGCCTTTTTATTTGAGGAATAGATTTCACCCACTTTTTCTTTCTTTCTTTCTTTTTTTTTTTTACTTTTTATTTATGCCATTAAATTAATTAATTATTAATAAATAAACATGGCTAGAATGTGTTGACATTCTTATACTGTATATCTTTACATATGAATTTCACTGACCCTATAGATAAGGAACAAAACCCAAAGAAAAGAACAACAACCAGCCTAATACAGCAGATGGAAATACTAGATAAACATCAAAACAATAATAATAAAACACACCCACCTTTTCAGGCTGGCATAAATTGTCAGGATGTCAATTCATGATATGCATTACAGTAAGCTGTATGAAACAGAGGTGCCCTACGTTATGTGATGTTATTAAAAGGAAAAAAAAGCATTAATGGTTTTCTGAAAATATAGTCATATTTAGTTTATCGAGTAATTTTTAATTTCCACTACACTGCTGTGTGTGTCTGCCTGCCTGCTGCTGCCTCTCTGCCTCTCCTGTGAGAGTGTGTGTCAGTGCCGGGGCAGCGATGCTGTCAGGGGAGGACAGGGTCGGCTGCCTCCGTCCGTCACACTGTATCGACAGCGGAGAGCCATGCGCAGCCATGCATTTGATCATCTGACCGCCCTCCCTTCTCTCTCCCATTTCCTCTCCTCTCCGCCGCTCTTCCCAACAGCTCCAGATCAAACACACGGTGACCGAGGCCGAGATCCAGAAGCTCAAAAACAAGGTAAGAGATTTCAGGGTGGGTTCAAATGATGGGAGTTTGTCAGAGTTCAAACAATTTAAATGGATGTGTGTCGAGCAGGTGTGACGGAAAGTTTGGGAGCAGCATTTCAAGTGCGTCAGGGAAGTTTTGGGAATAGATTTTGTTGGTTTGGAAGAGGTAACCAACAATTTTACCATGACCATGACTAGTGAGGATTCTGTTTGTGCTGTAAAATGACTTTCAGTTTCTTTAAATCACAGATATCTTTAAAAAAAAATCTAGTATTGCGTAATACTCTGAAACAGTTGCCATTTCAGGTGTACCTTGCGTAAAACGTCTGCTATTGCATGCATATTTCAGCAGTGTGTCTTCCACTGTGGTGCAAAATTTCCTCGCCCTCAGCTCTCAATGTCACAAGTGTCTCCTAAGTAAGCCAGAAAGTGAGAGTTTGTGTTTTATTCCTCTTTCTGCACTCTGAAAGACGCGCGCATGTGTGTGTGTGTGTGTGTGTGTGCATGTAAGCATGTGTCTATGCGAGCATCTGCACCATCTACAGCGTATAATTTACACGCTCAGTCAAATTTAATGGCCTAATTTGATTAATTCCCAAATTAATGTGCTGTGAGTGGATCTACTCAAATTTATTAGAAAAGTGGTGCCTAAAAAGCTTTTTAGGGTGGAAGGATAGACTCGTTTTCATGGGGAAACAAAATAATGCAATCTGTGATCCGTATGCAAACTTTGTTGCACCTAAAAACAGTGTTGAAGACAGCTAAATAGACATCAGTGAAGGGTTTGAATTTGAATAGCTAATCCCCCTTTTTTGTGGGTGTTATCATGCAGCTTTTCAGACAGAAATCTGCCTGTATAAAGCATCTGAATTGCTGGTGTTTCATACCTCTTTGTTGCCAGTGATGATTTGATTTGATTTGATTTGGTCTCGCACTGTTTAATGTTTCATGAAACGCTGTCATGCGGCTGCTCAGACACACAAGAGAAATACCTCTGCCTCGATGTGAGAGACGAGGCTTTAGCGTGTGGTAAAATAGAAAAGATCTTATTCCAAAATTCTGCATCCATTTTAGAAAAATAAAAAAAATATTGTCTAATATTCATTGCTCAATATAAAAAACACACACAGATGATAATATCCTCCTGAAATGTTATTATTTTGTAGAATAAAAGCTCAGGATAGCTATTATCTTCAATTATATTCAACAATGAGATGAGACAGCATGCAGTCTTTTAGAGTTGTTGTCATATATATGAAAGGGTGACTATTTTTAATGTTGGAATGAAACTTTTCATAAGTTAAGGATCTAAAGGCTGGAGAATCTAGGAAGGACTGCAAGTATAATTTCTGCAAGTGTAAGAATAGAAAATGTGTTGTTCCTACATCAGTTGCACATGCTGAAACTACATATTGTGGCTGGGTAGTTACTGACACCTTCTCACAGCGAAAAAGTCACAGGCTTGACTCCCAAAACAGCCACATGTCCTACCTATGTGCTTCATCCAGGTGCTGATCATCCAAATTGTTTTAAATTTGAGTGCCAGCTAAATGCGTAAAATGTAACTGTAGCCTGGAGTCTCACGTGCAAAACCCCTGCACTACGCTTGTCTCTTGTCTCTCCCTCCTCTCAGCTCGCGTCGGTGGAGCGGGAGAAGCAGCGCTGGGAGAAGGAGAAGAGCCAACTGAAGGCCAGCATCGAGGAGAACAAGGAGAGGATGCTGAAGCTGGAGAGCTACTGGATCGAGGCGCAGACCCTCTGCCACACCGTCAACGAGCACCTGAAGGAGGCCCAGGCGCAGTACCAGGCGCTGGAGAAGAAGTACAACAAAGCCAAGAAGCTCATCAAGGACTTCCAGCAGAAGTGAGTTGGCTGCAGGTTAAGTCAACGAGCCTCGATTGCAATTAGCAAGCTCTCAAACTGTTTCTTGTCAAGTCCCATTTGATCATATTTTCTTCCCACGTATTGCCTCATATTGGAGCACTTCGTTGTTGTTGATTTAGCATAAAACCACATTCCTGTTTACACTGATAATAAAGAAGAGACTACTATAACCAACCTTATATGGTACATTCTCTCACTGGGATCATTTCTTTTAAATATGATTGTAATACAATTAAATCATTCTTCATTTTGCTGGGGCTTCCTGGACTCTCCTCAAGGACCACCGGAGGTTCCCAGGCCACACTTTGAGAACCGCTGGCCTGCAGCAGTGCTGAGCACATCTAACACAAGTAAATCAAGGCAAATTAGTCCCAGAGACTCCCAGCAGGCTGTACGTTCACCTATTTCAGAGTTTTTTTTTTATTTTTTATTTTTTTAAAAGCTAAAACGGTCTAATGCCTAACAGAAGATCTGAATTCAGGGCACTAGGCTGAAGCTTCATCTAGTTTTTATCATGGAGTCATATTGCATCCTCCAGACCAGGCTGCTGTGTTGCTCTGGTTGATGTAGGTTAGTGTAGCGTAGTGCAATCAGCACCTTGTAATTACCTGCTCTCCAGCTGACTTTACCTCCTTGCCTTGCTGAAACAAAAACCTGAAACAAAATGTCATTTACATGGCAAGTATGTCTTCTGCACTTTTACCTTTCCTCACAATGGGGTTACTCCTGCAATCCTGGCATTGAACTTAAATAATTTCAGAGGAATTCCTCTGCTCAGTGTGAGAACATCCCCGGTGTTTCCGTCTGAGAGCTGGAGCGTCTCTTTATTAGTGCGAGTGCTGTCCCACTTTAACGGCAAGAGCTGGGTTTTCATTCTCATGCAGCGCTCCTCTCCTCCTCTTCAGCGTGCTGATCTCTTTGGTCAGTCCCATCACAGCCTCTCCTACTCCCCTCCAGTCTGACTGCCTCTAATTGGCTCCGGCCCTGCAGGCCAATGCGGGCTAACTGTGGAAACAAACTCGCCGTGCTGATCTGTAGCAGTGGACTGAGCCGAGCCCGCCGCAGAGGAGAGAGGCGGCCAGCTCGCAGACCAAGGGCAAAGCAGGGAAACAGCTGTGTTTATTAGTCTTGCAAGGGATGTGTGTGTGTGTGTGTGTGTGTGTGTGTGATAGAGAGAGAGAGAGAGAGCGATGGATGTGTTTTCAGCATAGATGTTTTTGTTGAATTTGTGGGTGTACTTGTGAGTGTGTACGTTTGAGTTTGAGCATAAAATAAATGTTTTTGGGGCGTCGATACAGTATGTGTTGTTGAATTTGTGTGTGTGTGTGTGTGTGTGTGTGTGTGTGTGTGTGTCCACTATGAGCAGCAGTGAGGTCAGAGTGAAGTGAGTCACAGTGACAGTCTGAAACAGCCGTGGCTCCCCTAACGCCACGGCCAAGCAAGAGCCAGGAGCTGTCGCACGCAACAGCACACACACATATCCCTGTCTTATTTTCTGTTTTGTTTTTTTTTTTCCTTTTTTTTTTGGTCTCTTAACACACATCCACCTACTCCGCACATTAACATCCCCTCCCTCCTTTCTCCACAGAGAGGTAGAGTTCATCCAGAAGGAGGATGCGGAGAGGCGGAGGCTGGAAGAGGCAGAGAAAGCTCACCTGGCTGAGATCCAGGGACTGCAAGTCAGGGTAAACCATCGCCTCCTTCCTGCTTCCCTCACTCGATCCATCTCTCATCTCCAGCCTCCTCTGCACACCGCTCTGTCTCTCTCTCGCTCCATCTGCGTCTGCACACGGGTTGCCCTCCAAACAAAGCAGAGCTCACAGAAGTCAAATTAAGTAGGGGTGTAAGGACTCGTTCATTGCATTGATGCATCGATTATAAATTCGATCTGGTAAAAGAAATAAACAGAATGAATCGCTTTGCCTTAATTAGGATGAAATGCAATCCATTCATTCACAGTTGCTAAAAATAAAGACTTAATGTTGTGTTGACGTAACACAATATTATAAAATGCAGCTTCTTTTTGTCAATATTCTTATTGCAATAATAAATAATTCTGTTGCCTGACGTTTTTTTGCATTTCCGAAGAAAAAGGATAGTCTTACATTACTGCACATGTTCATGTAATGAAACAGTGTTTCATTATGTAACGTTTGAGTTACAAACTCAAATCAAAATGAATTGTTCCGCACACGCACAAAAAAATCTTAAATGCAATTGCCAGCTAGTGAATCGTGTATTAAATTGAACTACTGTCGGGCAAAAGATTCACAACCTTAAAAATAATCAATAATGAGCATTATACTTCTTCCTAGCTCTTATAATAATGTATAAAATAATGATATATGTTGAAAACCTGCAATAGTGGCTCATTTGATGGCAGAATTATCAACTTAAGGGATGTGAGGTTGTGCAGATCCTGAAACTGTCTGCTGTCTCTTTTATAGCACAAGCTGTAAGTGTTATTTGCAGTGAGAAATGATCTATATGAGCTGTAGGTACGCCAACTCCAGAAATATAGGAGAACCATCTGTCTCTGTCTCTGTCGCTCTTTCATTCCACACCTGCTAAAAGATCATGATGTATCTTTTTATGTATCTCTTTTTACCTTTTATAAAGGTAAGTGTTGGGGTTAGCGTGTAGACAAGCGACAAGATCAAGAATATCGGCCTTGTGACAGTAGTCCATCACTTTACTATTGTTTGCCCTCTGGTGGGCTTACAGAGTGTCTGTGCTTTGTGTGCCCATGTATAAAATGAACCTGAGGTTTTTTTTTCCCTCGCTGGACAGGAGGGGACAGCAGATTTACTTTCTGTTCAGGGGACCGTGGCAGGTGCTGTTGTCACAGCTCCACATTGATTTTCTCCTTTCCTTGTGTTGTAACATGACAGTTGCGTGGTTTTCTGCTCAAGTCTTTGGTCCCCTGCTCTGCACGCTGAACACTCATTTTACCACTGCATTGCAGTATAAAGAGTGAATGCATTGGTGAGAAAATAGTTT
>OMKZ01018182.1:26472-37998 GCA_900302535.1 Neoniphon sammara | reverse complement strand
GTAGAAAGAGGACACACACACAAGCACACACACACACACACACACACACACACACACACACACACACACACACACCACAGTGATTATTACAATGTCGGATATGGCCTTTCTGTGGAATTTGCATTTGCCCAGTTTTTAAATTGTTTTATATGATTATGCATACTTGCGTTTTGATTATATTGTATAGCTGTTAAATCTGTAACAGCTGATTATTTGGATTTAACACTTGTACTATACATGCTATACATACTATATAATCATCCATATATATAACAACATTGATTGGTTGTCTTGAAAACATACTATACAGTAACATTTTAAAGGATAGGTTCAGGATATGTAGTTTGTAAGTATGTTTTAAATTGTTGTTAAATTGTTAATACCCATCATTTATAATCGAACATAGCACAACCTCACTGCTAGCTTTAGTGACAAGAAACTTACCGCTCTGATGCAGCTTTTTGTTAGCTGTTCTCAGTCTCAAAAGATGCTACAAATGCCCTTTCTGAAAACTTGAAACTCACAACAAATAGTCAAATACATCTTGAAATAGTCCACCCACAAACAAGTTTTATTCAGCGTTTGCATAATACTTTGCTTTTTATATGGCCACACAGCTCTGCTGCTAGTCAGCTAATGCTGCATTGACAGCGTGAATGAAATGTTGTTGCTGGCTGGAAATTTACAAGACAGAAGTTCTGAGGTCTGTGGTGAAGTGAATGCAGCGTTAGCTGAGTTAGCAGCAGAGCGCTGTGGATGTGTAAGGTGATGTATTATCATAAATGCTAGATAAAACATGTTAGAAAACACCATTTGTAACTATTTTTGGGTTGGACAATTTCAAGACGTATTTGACTGTACTTTGAGTTTCCCGTTTTTAAACAAGACATTTATAATGGTTTCAAAGACAAAAAATGCATGTGTTAAACTGTATTGAATGCTAACAAGAAAAGCTAGTGGTAAGGTTGTGCCATGTATAATTATAAATGATGGGTATCAACATTTTACAGCCTGGATTGAAAAACACTACATTTATCCTTTAATCATTATTATAGCTAGTGGTAATAAAGTGCTAGTGTAGTATTTGGCCTGAAAACATAAGGCCAAAAATAATCAAATGTTATTATAGATATGAGTGGTTGGGTAGTATGTAAGGTATGTATAGTACCTATGTTCAAATCAAATCATTACAGATATAGATACAGATATAGATATGATACTATCACAGAACATGTTTTCAAACCAAATAATTACTCAATGCGGTTTGAAAGCACAAATGATATTTGTTAGGTTTTGACTATCTACATTTTGTGTAGTGCTTTGGCAATATTGTTTGTGATAAACCATCTTGCCAATAAAGTCATTGAAATGCACTGAAACCTGAAAGAAGAGGATGGGAGGAGGGGCAGTGCCTATGCTCTCCCCCCTCCACCCCCCTCTTTTTTTTTTTCTTTTTTCTGCTGCTTCCCCCCCGGGTCCACAGATCCATAAATCCTGTCAGCGTTCCCAGAGAGAGAGACAGGCCTGGCCTTTGCCTCCCTTCCACATCACCGTGACTCATCCAATGTACACAACACTAAGGCTCTGCCAGGACCAAGCCTGTTGTCTCTCATTCTAACATCAACGGGGAGTAGTGAACAAGAGAATGTAAATATTTGATTAAATATGTATAAGCTGGGACTGTGAGAGTCCTTTGGGCGTATGTTGCTTGTGAGTGTGAGAGTGTGTGTGTGTGTGTATATCTGAGTGAACGGCTACATCAGAGAGACATGCGGAAACAGCGAGATAGAATGGCTTGACATTTTGCCTGCTAAAACATGCATTCACAGGTATGCCGGTATGTATCAGAGCATATAAATCTTGTTCTGTTCCTGGGCACTGACACACAGAACATTTTTACAGATGATGAGACTCACGAACAGAGCAAAGTGACTACCGACTAAGCAACAGTGGAAGATTAAATCGAGAGGCTGATGACTGTGCTGCAGCAAAGAAAAAATTTGCACAATAACAAACAGGTCACATGCATCAATTGGATGCCAAACGGGCGCATTTCGAGTTTGTTTGCACATTTGCAGCGACTGAAACGCCTGAGAGTGTGTGCGTGTGTGTGTGTGTGTGTGTGTGTGTGTGTGTGTGTGTGTGCGCACGAGGGGTTAACCAGCCATGGTGCTTCCAGTGGTGGCTGACTTCACCTCAAAAGAGCATCATTAATTAACATGCCATTATCAGAGCTGAAGGCTGGCTGGGGGAGATTAATGCTGCAAGGAGCTGCTTGTGGACTAAAGGTCACATCCTGTGTGTTAATCACCCAGCACCCCTGACCCCTGGAAGGAAACACAGTAGAATGGGCACATTATTGCCACCTGGCTGGGCACCAATCATTACCAGGATCAAAATGAGAAAAGTCCAGCTGAGTAGGCATATAGAGGGAGAAAGAGAGGGGGGAGAGCACAGGGAATGATGTCATTTTTAGCGAAATAATGACATGCGGGATATGAGAGGCGACGAGATAAACGTACTGATCAAGATGTGACACTTGTAATGGTGGTGTTAATGCCTTTACTAATTTAAAACAACCGCAAATGTCACTGGGTACAAAGCTGCTCCGAGGGAGCAACTATAGCCGGCGTTGTCAAGTTACACACCGGCGCAGAGGTACAGGAGTAGAAGTTGCAGGGTATCGTTCTCACCGGGCTATTTCAAACGAAACGAATTCAACCTGCACCTTATTATACAAGCTTGCCGGCAAATATAATCTACACCTCCTCCTGTCTCCTTTCTCTCGCACGTAAACACACAAAGACCTCATGCGAGTCTTACTCACACGTTGCTTCCTCATAGGCCTTGAGGACTTTCCAAGAGAGGATGGATTAATTTCTTGGTGCTCAAGAGAAAGCGCTCGGAGGCTGGAACGCTACTTCTATATCATATTTCTGCTGCCCACACACACCTCCCACTCTCCCACATCTGACAAGAATCTCTCGGATCGGATGTGACTCACTACCTTTGGCAGTGGAAGGCTAAATTCCTATTCTGTTACACTCTTACGATGACCACTCAGCTTTTTCCATCGCCTATTTTCTCTCATAGTCAATCTCCCTGGACCCTGTCCTCTGATCTGCCTTTCTGGCAAGGCGTGCTGTCAGACTGAGGAAAACACTGTTTTACAGGAATACGCATGCTGTCTAAATGAGGTTTTGATTATATACACATGAACAGCGTCTGACAGCCGTGGCGGTGTATTTCATTCCGTTCTGTGGTTTCATTTGAGTACATTTTTTTCACCAACACTTTACACCTATTTATAGACGCATATTTTCGAGCATTCGGTGCGGGCATGACAAAATAACGAGCGCGCTGAAAGAGTTTTGACAAAATACGCCACAAGTGTTGTTGTCTGTGTGCTAGATTGGAAAGGTAGAGGACAGAGGACCAAGTCAGGTGGAAACAGGAACACTGCGAATACTCAGGGAGCGTGCTAGATGCTTACAGAGCGGCCTCTATTCTCAGAGGACCCTGTATTCCTGCATCAACGCTTTCCAGGATGCAGGCGCTTGGTTCACTGCTCGTTTGATGGACTATTTTTCCTCCTCCTTCCCAAGCAGGGCTGGGTGTGTTATGACCTTTGTGTCAGCAGAGACAGACAGAAGCTGCTGAATAGGATATCTCCCTCTTCCTCTAGGACGTCCTATGGTAAACATGCTCCTTTTTTTTTTTGTTTCAACGTTGGAAAGGGACAGTAGCAGTTCTGTCTTTTTGTCACTGTAATATATTACACCCAGTTCCAGACACCCAGCTATTAGCCAATGTTGAGTCATGCTCCTCTGGCGCACACACCTATGGAGTGTTGAATGTACACATGCAGAGTGCTATGTATAGTCTATACTGTCCATAGTATGCCTTGCACTCTCCCTTTGTGCTGTATATGAGGTCCTGTTCTCTTTGTGCCATGTGTCAGTATGTAATGTGAAACCCTTTAAGTTGTCAATATGTCTGCATCAATTTCCCCATGACACATTCCCTTAGCTTTTAATGTATGTCCAGATGAAAGTGACTCTGATTTATAGATTCAGAGACAAGATTACTGACAAGATTCTCATCAGTTTGACAGCAATAAAACACAGTTAAGTGTTACTTATGTTCAATATGAAGGCCGGCTAACATTTGAGGCTTGCCTGAGCTGTGTCTGCACACTGTATTTTGGGTACTTTATGTCTTCGCAGCCCAGAGATCTGTGTGCAGCTTGGTCACAGAAACCACCAGTCAGCAAGGGTGAGTGCGACCGGCTGATCTTTAGGAAGCGACAACATGAGGAAACTGTAGAGGCGCCTATAGCTGGGAGTGGAACCATTAGGTCTGTCTAGCAACAGAGCCGCTTAAAAATAGCTTGGTCCTCCATTGTCCTGTCGAGGTCTTGGTCTTGGGCTGCAGTCACAGGGGAGCTCCACTCTGAAGGTGTCAGGAGTCACAGCAGAGTTGGACTGGGAGTGAAGACACATCTATACTTCTTTGACAGGGAAACTTGATTAGGCGTTTGTCTGTCTAGGGATAAAAGGCTGTGCTTTACAGGAATAACACAGGTAAACAAAAAGGCACGCAGTAGAGCGCTGACCTCTGCCAAAGTCAAAACTGGAAGTTACAGTCCTGTTTGTGCTGTTTTGGACTTCCATTTTTACCAGATAGAGAGATTTTCTGGGTTTCCGTTTCCGCTTCTGTGCTGAATATATTTACCCAGGGAAAGCGTGAAGGCAAAAAAACAGTGGTGAAATATGTAGCTCTCGGAGGCAATATTCAACCATGCTAAGAGAATTATACAACTCATTGGCACAAGTAACAAGTTGGGCTTTTCTGTTCAAATTGGGATGGACAACTCAGGAGACCAATGAAAGCATGATGGGTGGGTCTTATAAGCTCCTTCACTTTTTCCACAATAATAAGGGACTTTCTTTCAGGCTTTTTACCTCAGGTTGCCTGATCAGGTTTCATGATGTTATGTGGATGCATTTGTAAACTACAGCCCTGCTTATGCTAAGCTCCGCCCCCTTTAGGACAATGTTGGTGTCATAGGACACGCCACTTTAGGCCAATCAGCATGGAAAGGTGGTCAGTGCTGCCTCGACCCACGACTGACAGTCTCACTGGGTTTTGTGATGCATTACATGGATGCGTTTAGAAACTGTAGTTTGTGCTAAGCCCCGCCCATTACCACGCCCCCTTGAGATTGAAAGTTAATCACTTCTAAGCTGACCAAAGACCAGCCTTCCCACCAAGTTTCATCTTTTCTATTTGTGGTACTTTTTGAGTTATCCTGCTGATGGATGGACAGACGGGTGTAAAGGGGCAATCACATAACCCCCTGCCAGAGGTTTAACTTTCTTGGCAGAGATAAAAATAACATGGAATAAAATAAACACAAAGTAAAATAGACTACAATAACACAGCACACAATGTAAACAAAAAACTAAAATGGTCACTAGTCTAAAAAACAGCTTTTCCAAACAAGTAAGTTTTCAAAGGTATTTTAAAAGATGACACAGGATCACTAAGGATCACTGTATGAAGGGCTCCGGCAGGGATCAATCACCTTAATTCAAGAGGTGAGACCTTTGAATAACCAGAATGGCCCCAACTGAGGATCTCAGGCTATGCACAGGCACATAGGGACACAGAAGATCAATGATATATTGAGGCACAAGACCATGTACTGCTTTAAAAGTAATTGATATCATTTTAAAATCAAACCTAAAGGCAACAGGCATGTAGAGAGGCTAAAGCAGGAAAAATATGTTTCTTGAAGTTTGTCAGAAGCCTGGTAGCAGCATTTTGTACAAGCTGCAGGCAGGAAGGGGAGTTCTGACTTGAACAGGTATACAGAACATTACATTACTCAAGATGAAATACAATGAAAGCGTGGATAACTTTCTCCAGATCAGCAAAAACAGGACAGACTTTCAACATTACAATTGTGATCTGAGTCAAAGAAAACACCCAAATATCTTGCAGCCGGTTTCACACTGGCTGAGAGAACAAAACTCTGAATGTCCCTGTTTGTTATGGCTTGCCAGATTACTTCACAAGGTAGAGAAGTGGGGTTCATATGACATAGTGCGGTGTAGGAGCCTGGCTTTGATTTGGATGGGTTCAATAAACTTTGTTTCATTGTCTACCATGTGAACAAATTATGCTTTCCCAGCCCAGACACCAAGACACAAAATGGTTATATTGCAGGAATACTCCAAGGGTGAGTGTGTATTACTGAGTTGAGGCAAGCAGTGAAATCCTCAGTGGTGTGATCAAAGTTCAATATTTGCTTAGCTGACACTGGAGCAGTTGGGAAAGAAATGGGGACTCAGAAACACAGATTGATTGACAAGGAGCTTACTCTGTGTCTTTCCCTGGCATGTTTGGCTGTCTAGCTTTCTCCTTTTAGCCCTGGCTGCTGAAAGGCCCTTCCCTCAGGGCGTGTTACTCAGAGGCTGCCACTACCTTGTGATCTCACTGCACAAAGCACATGAAAGATCAGCCTCAAACACACACACATACACACGCACGCACGCATGCACGCACACACAGAAACAGTGTGAGAGATTACTTGAATCACTGTTTCTGCTATTGCACTCTATTCTTATCACTTTGCTGTTATCAGCTCCCTCTAGTCCATAAGCTCTATTGACATTTTACTTCATTTCTGGAGTAAAATACAACCAAGGCTGTATTATCTTCAACACAACTTGTTTTAATTCCACTCCTCTGTGTTATCACGAAGGACCATTTCCTACACCTTTATATTTCCAATCTGCCCTGGGGATCCTTTAAAATCGCTGCTCTGTTGACACATTTTATACATCATAATCTTTGGCATGTGTAAACCTTGACTGGTCCAGGTTGTAGACAACGCTTTCTTATGAATTAGGTGAGAGTGCACCTCATCAACCATTTACTAGCCTGCATGTTGCCGTTGTCTTTGGTGATAGCTCCCTGCGTCATCTGACTCTGTGAACGTGCCCTTATCTTTTCGCCATCCAAATTAGCAACTAAGAATAGGGACACTGCGTCTATGTAAGAAATGCCTCTATGCGGCTAATGCATCAATTTGCATGGCTGTGCATGTGATTGTGGATCGCTGTGATGTGCTGAGTGTGTTGCGTGCTGTACAGCTCCTCTAAAGTAACCCATCCCCCAGCTTAGAGGTTTTTTTGCTCTCAATGTGTGACTACATTAGGCCGACTTCCCCTCCCCCAGTGAGCGAGCCGTACTGAGCTGGTCCCTGGGGTGGGAGTCAGTGTGGAAAGCAGGCCTTTTTCCCTGTCCCTGGGATGTTATTGATGAGGTGAGGTAATGGATCTCCCCGCTGTGCTCACAGGGACACTGAGGATAAATCAGACAGTGGGTGAGACCCAACCAGCCATTCCACCTCTCTCCAGACTCAACTGCCATTTCATTAGCTTTATTTATGGGGGTTCTGCACTCTTCTGGACCCCTCCCCTCCCGTCCTCCCACTGAAAATGCTGCTATTCTTCTTCTTACCTCCCATATATAGTGCTATGGCAACCCATATACACCCCAGTCCTTCTTTCCTCCCTCTCTTTTCCTGGAAATCCTAGCATTCTCCCTCCCACACATATCTTCCCAGGAACTAGCGCTTGCCTTAGCTCCAGTACTTTGCGGGGAAGTAGAGATGTGAGCAGATTGTGAACCCACAGCCCACTGCCATGAGGCTGACAAGAGGCTAGACAGATAGATAGATAGCTTGTGTTTTGGAAAGGCATTCAGGTGAAGGGCTTTTACCATTAGGAGCAGCAGTGCGAGTCCATCCAGTATGGTGTGCTTCTGCTGATGTGCGATGCAGAGAGAAACAGCTCAGCACTTCCAGCCGAGCCCTATTTGAGTTGGCTCAACAGCAGCAATTCACCTCTGGGCTTATGGCTCGGCCACTTAGCGGGGAACTGCAGCCAAAACCAGTTTTGTCCTTGGGAGAAGAGAAAGGAAGCCCTCCTGTGTCCTTGTGTGCTTGCTGGGAACACTAAAGGGCTAATCGAACTCTTATCTTCGCCACAGGGCCAAATGTCAATTCCTCTGTCAGTCATCTGCAGAGAGACGGTGTCCATTATTAGCACTGTGCTTTAATGTCAGGACTCACTTCATTCTGCTTGGAGAAGGTGAATGAGCTATTACCCTCACCTCCATCTCTATGGCAGCAGAACACCACTATGATTCATCTCAGCTCCTTTATTACTATATGTTCCACAACTGCCAAGGTTTATCACACAACTCAGAATCACATGCTGGAGAAAGCCCATAACACCATGACCTGATTTCATCTGAAAAAAGCATCAGTGTTGTCACTGTTAGCGCTGTCTGTTGATGCTGTAGCATATGATCAGAGAGTAAATATGTAGGCTGGCTGGCTTTAATATTTAATATCTATCTCCAAAGTCTTACCACTGCCAAATTTTAGATCCATGTGAAAATATTGATATACATACATTATGTATGCCGTATCATGTCTCCATAGGTTATTTATTTAAAGTAGTGAAACCTGCATTGGACATGAAAGGCAGTGAATCATAGTTTCCTCACATGCTTTTTCCATCAGCGAGAGGGAGGAATGGGGTATTTTTTGTGGGTTTCATGGTGAACATTAATGTCATGACTGTCGTGCTGGAACGTGTCCATACAAGGTCCACTCTAGTTTACTCTGCATGAATCCATGCAACCTAACAGATGGTTGGCTGAGCTCAGCTCCGGCAACGCCATGCCATTGCCAGCTTCATTACAGGGGTTCACTTGGACATGGGACAAGTGTGAATATGTCTGTCACGCCCACAGCAGCCACGCCGACACAAAAGAAATTCAAGCACAGTTTGCCAAACATAGAAAATACATAGTGCATGACGTCTCGTACCAATTATTCACATTTTTTGATTGAAGCACGTACAGGACAGTGTAATATACAAATTAATTATTTGGTGCCATTAAAAATAAAACAGCTGAATGTTTAATGCTTGGGAATTATTCAGGAACGCAAGTTATTTTGTTCATGATTTAACCTATTTGAGTGTCTGGAAAACTAAAGCAAGCACGCCTTTACTTGTTTTGAATACATTTCTGCTTAGTGCAGATTAAAACAAAAATCATAACAATGTCATGGACAAAAAAACAACCAAAAAAATACTGTTAAAATGCGTAGAGAAGTATGATGTAATAAAGAAGAGGAAAATACTCTAACTTTGTGCGGGTGAGACTGGATAGAATCAGATTATGTCTCAGCAGTAAACTTTAGTCTGCATATGATCTTGATAAAGGGAAGGAAAGAGAAAAATGGGAGAAAAGCGTGCATTGGCGGCTGGCCAGGTGTGGACTCAGACTCAGGAAGTTAGGCCGGAATTCCAACAATGCAGGCAGTCATTAGACTCTTCAGTGTGATGCTGCCATTTCTGCTTTCAGAGTTGTCTTTGTTGTGGTGAGGAGGCAGTTGGGTGCAGCCCTGCTGCTGTGAATGAATATCTGCACTCACTTACCATGCAAACCTATCCTGATTTCTAAATAATATGAAAAACTACTGTCATGAATTTGAAGGGGAAAAAAAGACACAGCCTCCTCTTCCTTTTTCTCATTCTTTCTTTGTCTCCAATATCTGAAAGAGGAGATAATTTTCCCAGGCTGCTTGACTCAGGCCCAGTCGTGACAATAATAAATGCCAGCGATGGCAGAATGAATTATGTCTCGGCTAAAAATGTACATCACAGCCAAAGGAAGAACCTGGCATGTAATTATATCAATGTTATAAATAGAAACATGTGCCACAAAGAATCCATCACTTTCATCTAAAAATCCCATTTAAGTTGGAACACATGTCTTCAGTCAGCATTAGTTTCAACATGATCTGTGGTTGACATAATTCATATTACTTGGAATTTGCAATAATTTTATGTTTTTGTTTCTGTCATTGAAATATCTGTAAATTTACACTTATTGTTTTGAGGTGGTACGACAATGGTCACTGATAGAGGAAGCTAGAACACAAGCATTTCACTGCCCCTGGTTACTTGAACACATTTGAAATACTACCACTGAAACTGAGAATGATGGAGTAATAATGCATTTCCAATCAGGCGCAGTTGTAGAAGGTGCCACTGGCAGAAGACTATTTGAATTTGTAATCAAAGCTGATCTTTCACAAAGGGGGGCTCAATTAACCTGGTACACTCAGGATGGCAGCTTGTCTTTTTAAGACCTTGTGTTGTTTTGATCAGGCTTTTTCCTCCAGCCTCCTCTCTTTTCTGAAGGGTTTTCTGTTGTTCATCTTTTATTTCGTTGGCTTAATGACTGTCTGCAGTGTATCTATCAGCTGACAGCCTTTGAAATCTCTGAAGTCTGCTCAGCTGGTGCAGTCACTCTCAGTGGTGACTTTCATGTGGGCTCTAAGATCTACTGGAACAATCCTCTCTAGCTCTTTTCAATAAGTTGAAGAAGAGATAAATCATGTCTTCCCCAAATTGGGCTGCGTTTTTTTTTCTTTCTTTTTTGCCAATTGCAAAAAGCATCCCCTTCTCGGATATGAACTATTTTCTAATTACGAGATTTTAGGATCTCAGGCCGGTTCATCTCTCTGTTTGGGCTTTGTCTAAAGCTCCATTTAACTCAACAGGGGGTTCTGGCTGCAGATGAAGCACAGCTGTAGACATGAAAACAGGCTAGTGAGGAACATTTGTGCTTTATCAGTGAGCTGACTAATTGGGCATTGCAAAGATGGGGATAGATTATTCTGACACACGCCAGGGTCCAGAAAGCCCAGCTGAAATAAACAGTTCTCTTTCCTGTTCTGTGACGGCTGGATGGAGAGATGGTGGTTATACCAATGGTTAGAGGGGGTCTCCCAAACCACAGAGCAGAAAGAAAAACACAGGGAAGAAAAACAATCCCATCTGACATCATAGAAACAACTGACGCAGAAATTTAGGTCAAGATATAACCTGCCTGAAATGTGCCAAATAGCTTCATGGCAAAGTAAAGTTGCCAGTACCTTGTCTAAATGGAATGATAATGCAAAATCCAAAACATACAACATCAACTGAAATGAAAATTGATTACATTAGCCTGTCAAAAATAGGATTTTACGTCGTGTATGATTTATTTCTGTCTGGAGTGTGCTGGAAAACTCAGATGGACTCACTGAATAAGCTGCAGTATGGGTGGTGGTTTTAGAAGGTGGTGGGGTTGTGTGGGCCAGACGGAGAGGTTTCAGACCATTAAGAGGGCAGTGGCCTCACCAGAGTCATCAACTATGCACACAGCATGGGATGCTGTGATCTCCCAGATACTATTCTTCAATGTTAAGTCACTGTATTCACAGCTTGTACCTCTCCGTGGGCATCAAACAGCACAGATGTAGGCTTCCCGGAGTGTCAGTGCTTGAAATGACCCTTTATGGCACCTCATAGTTCAGACTGTAGTAGAGAGAGAGGGAGAGAGAGAGAGAGAGAGAGAGAGAGAGAGAGAGAGAGAGAGAGAGAGAGAGAG
>OMKZ01018182.1:11538-26452 GCA_900302535.1 Neoniphon sammara | reverse complement strand
GCTGGTGCGCCCTGTGGAAAGCCTGTGCTGCATACAGCCTGACAACTTGTCAACTTGTCCCGTGTGTGTGTGTGTGTGTGTGTGAGAGAGAGAGAGAGAGAGAGAGAGAGAGAGAGAGAGAGAGAGAGAGAGAGAGAGAGAGAGAGCGCAGATTTTGTACTTGAAAAGTGTGGAAGTCTGGAACAATGCAATGCAACAATTTTATCCTTCCCAATGTGTCAGTCTACAGCCGAGATTACAAACATAATAGGCTACTAAGGATATGACATATAAACATGCACAGTAGTGCACTGATCTGCACTACCAGTAGTGACTACTACATCACAAGTAGTGATGTAGTGGAAGGTAAACTCATCTGAACTCAGTTCACCCACCTCCACATGTTCATTTGTGGAAGAGTTGTACACCATTTTTAGTAGTATCATAGTGGGAAAAATCTAATTATTTTAAGTTTTATGAAAATACTCCATACTAAGATAGATAGATAGATAGATAGATAGATAGATAGATAGATAGATAGATAGATGGATAATAATAACAATAATGTGAAACAGAAATGTGTACAAACGTGCAAATGTACATTGTAACCTGTTCACATGACCAAAATTACACAGTGTGGACACGTGCACTCGTGCAGTGTAAGCTGTAATGACATTTTCTGATTTTTACAGATGGAAGTGTCATGCATACAGAAATCTATTTAAATACATGTAGCTACCACTTCAAATACACAAATACGTACAGAATATGCACAGGTCACTTGCAGCAACGCAGATCAGATTGTACCAAGCAAGGTAGATGCACATAATAGTGTAGAGCATAAGAACAAGGGAAGGGAGTACACATTAATGTCTAAAAAATAATAATAACTTGTTGCCACCGACTGGAGGTCATAATTTATCCACCATCCTTTTGATTCTCCACTACATCATCTATTACCATTGCACTGAATCTGTTGTGGGCATTGAAAATGAGCAGTCCTCGAGTAAAGAGGAGGGGCGAGAGAGCATGCGGACCTATTGAGAGAGAGAGAGGCGGTGCAACCCAGCTATGGTCTCAGCAGCACCGACTCAGGGAGTAGTACCAGACCACTGTGTTATGCAGGAACAGGCACGACGTAGCTGAAAACCGCCAGCGGAGCAGATGAAAACGAAAACTACTCTTTCATGTGGATTATTTTGGGAGGAAAACACTTACTTGAAGCGAAGAGAACATTAGCCAGCATTACGGGAACGACTGACGAGGACTAGGACATTACC
Source organism: Neoniphon sammara (assembly GCA_900302535.1). Taxonomy (NCBI): domain Eukaryota; kingdom Metazoa; phylum Chordata; class Actinopteri; order Holocentriformes; family Holocentridae; genus Neoniphon; species Neoniphon sammara. The sequence goes on along the minus strand of OMKZ01018182.1, from coordinate 25,193 downwards.
GTAAGATAACACCGCCGAATGGTTTCTCTTGCCCCACCGCTAAGGTTAGTTAGCTTCCATCGCTGGCTGTCCGTTGGTTAGGGGGGTCTGTCTGTTGTTGGACGATGGGGTCAGGCTATTCTTTGGAGGAGAAACACACATTGCAGTACTCCCTTTTATACATAGCCACAGAGTTTACCGAATCTTTTGGAAATATTATTTAAAAGAGCCGTGTGACTAGCTGGCGGCACAAATCGTCACGGCACTACCAGTTGGCTAGCTAACGTCAGCTAGTTAATTATTTTATAAATCAACAACACGTGCTACATGGCTAGCTAGGCTAAGCTAGCTAGGTTAACGTTAGTAGCCAACGGTGCTAGCTGCTAGTGCTAAGAAGTAACGCTAGTTCTGTTTAACAGAATGAACATTACTTTGTTATGTGAACAAACATGCTGCTTCTCACCCAACACTATAAATATTCGATGATAATAACTACATAATGTCAACTCACACCACCACTCAGGATCAGTCTAATCCAACATTTAACTAAGTTAGCCAACTTGGCTATCCACTAGAGTGCCAGCTCTCCGTTTGTAAACATTGGTTTTAAGTTACGGTTACCAACTGTAGTTGGTTTACATGTTAACACAATGTTTTCCTGTCAAATAGCACAAACAGTTATCTTTCATCACCAGAGTACGCCGATGGTCTTGATAAGCTATCATTTGCTAGTTAGCTAGCTAACAAGCTTAATGTCAAGTCAAAGATACAAGTCAATGGGCACCGTAGCTAGCTACAAAATGTTAGTTGTTAGCCTCCTGTGGTTAGCTGTCTCAGACTGATTAAATTAACGTTACCGCCTTATAGCTATTTGTCTTACGTTTGCGTGGAGTTTGCCATAACATTATATGTATATTGTCAACATTTGCACTCTATTTATTAGACGTTAACAGTTAATAAACAACAGTCAGTTAATCAACGTTACCCCGCAAGCTGGCGTTACCATTAGATGTGAATGTCTGCTTGCCTATTGAGTAATGTTGATACACTAAGCAAGCAAATCTTTACAAACATACTGTTGATATCTTAATTCATCATCCGAATCCCTGTTGTGCAATGCAGTGAGACAGAACGTGAGCCAAAATTAGCTGTTCATTAACATTCAAATCAAAACACTGAAAACATTGTATTGATCTTGAAAGAAGTGGAGGCTTGGATCTTAAACTACCCAATCATGACAACCATTTCCATCACAAGCAATCATCTTTAAGAGTACATCTATAACAGTGTTAGAACATCTGGGAGTCTAATCAGTGAACGGATGCCTTATCAGTGCCCCTGACAATAAAATGGGACAGATTTTAAATCACCATCACTGTTATAGCAGATCTAAAGATTACATTTATATTGTTATACCATGCATACATTGGAGTTCCATAGTGCAGGCTGCATAATGCTGATCAGAGCCAGAATCTTACACCTCAGAATGCCTTTTGGTTATGCCTCCTTGTCATTGACCTGAGAACTAACATCATACACACCAGCAGCATAAAATGTTAACCTGTAACCAACCTTACAGTTACATCCACAGTTTGGAGGATTATGACAGCATTTTTCCTCAAAGACCTGGGACCAGGTTTTTGGAAACATTGCAGCAACCATTTAGGTTATGCATGTTTTATTTTTTTGTTGGGTCACAGTGATTAAAACTACCACAGTGGAACTACACAGCTTCACTATAATTTGATTGGGGAATATTGTTACTGTATGGCTCTGACTTATAGTACCTCAGTGGATAAGGTCATGAGTATGTTATCGTTTTTATATTAAGCTAAATGCCACAACCTAGACTAACTGTTTGATTACAATAAAAACCCCAGGGTAATGAGTTGCAAATGTCATTCAAAGCATATTTGAATAAAATTAAATGGTGGCTATTAAACTTGATCAGTTTGCTTTCTTGGGGTGTTTTGAAACATTCTATAAAGCCTTGTTGCGAATTGATGAGGGTCATTTTTTATGTTGTGTTAATGTTTGCTGAATCATAACTCCTTTTAAGAGAAGTGAGAGATGATAAAATTTAGTGTGCATGGAGAGCAGTGACGTGTTTGTATTACCCACAACCTTACAGCGAGTCCTCCTCTGGTACACAGGGTCAGCTGCCACAAGGCAGTACAGAGATCACAAAGTCTAATGTTAATCCATGGTTGTGTGACAGTAGATGGTTCAGCTGCCTTTAAGTCCTGTACAGTCATAGTGCACTGTCATTTGGTCACAGCTCAGATCAGTGGTTTGGATTGGAAAGAGTTAAAAGAGCGTGAGGAGATATCTCCCCCTTATCCAAAAGGGTAATGGGGGCAAAGATAATCCCGTGCTCAGTGTGGTGCCTCAGGGAGACTGTTTCACTACTAGTCCAATTTCTGCTCATATTATGAAACACGATGCAGTTATGAAACTGGAAAGGGGAGAGCTTCTTGTTCACTTTATTGCCCAGGCGAGATTAATCTCTATAGTGAATTATTGTGGGAATAGACAAAATGTTGCACCACTGTAAATCACAGAAGTGGTTGTGGTTGAAAAGGCAAAAAAATCTGACCTTGATATGTTTATTGTCAAGTCACAAATCAGTCACAGTGTAAAAAAAACAAACATAGTAATGCCTGAAATGTATGCCAAGAAAAACTTGAGTTATTCCTCAAATAGTATTGTAGTTATTTGATGTGAGTGGTTTTTGATGAGGAGGTGCTGAGGATGTTTGTGTATGCGAAGTTGCATATGATGTCACAGCAGGTCAAACAATACAATTAACTTCCTAAACAGCTACTGGCTAGTGGAGCGCAGTGTTGCTGTGCTCCTGGTGTGTCCTGGGAGGTTCCACTGTTGCTTTGAATGAGGAACTAAGCCATCAGCCTATTCGCCTTTCATGGCCATTCACAATGAAAATTGCTACTTTCAATCCTCCTTTGACCAAAGGCAACTTTGGCTGCTGTTTGGTTACACTTAACATTTGTTGGCAGTGTTTTTTTTTATGTTGATGGGTCAAGTTACATAATGAACTGGCTGAGGAATTTCATTATAAAATAAATGCTTACTGTTTGCTTTTTCAGAAGAGGCAGAGAGACTTCCAATTTCCAGTGCTAAATACAAGAAAAATGTCTGCTTAGCCTATTTGGTGTTCATTGCCATAGCCAGAGGAAATTTTAGATCCTTTGAAATTCAACCTTTTCTTCCAGCCAGCCATTCTAACAAGTGTCCAAACAATTCTAAGATACTTGAAGTTAAATCTGTGACTAGTGGCATTGGGAAACTGCAACACGACTTTTGCACTCTTTCCTCCAAAAATTTCCTGGGCCAGAGGTCCTGGTTCTTTATCTTTTAAGAAGGTTCTGGAGGCAAAGGGACAACCCTAGGCTCTAGTATGTTTGTGTAGCCACCACACCCTGAATTGAAAAGAGGAAACTGCTTTTATGTACAGTAATTGAGATCAACTATGACATGGCTTGAAGTTGCATACTGAGAGAAAAACATACAGCTTATCTCCATTTCTAGTCTAATGATCTCTTGATGGAACCATCTTGTAATAATTTGTATTTGAAGATGTTTGCTCCTGTTTTTTTTTTTTTTTTTTTTTAATGGCACTGCTTTTGTCATCGTGTCAGTCCGGGATGTTCAACCCCATCCCGACGGTCTCCAGGAACTTGGAGTACTACCTTAGTTGCAGGGACCTTTTTGGGACATAGAAAGTAAACTCACAGGGCACCAAAAGGGAGTAGTTTCTGTGATGGAAACAGGGCGAATGGTTCCTGGTTCCTCAAAAAGGTCCGTGTTCTGGGAACAGTTCCTTTGGTTGAAAAGGGGTATACATTAGTGATCCCATAGAAAACACCCCTGTGCATACTGCTTAGAGAAATATATGTATACAGTCGAGGTGATGTAAAATTGTCACAGTGTACACTGAATTATGGGACTGGAATAAGCCATATAAGGAGGCGAGATACAAGTCAAACGATGCTTCCTAACCTCAAGTGATGCTTGCTTGTCCAGAGCTATAACTTTGCAACTGTGGTGACAAACATGTAACACAAAATATTTTTTGTGGTGAAAGTTTTAGTTTTAACTATGTTGAGCTAGCAAATTATTATTATTTTTTTTTGTATAACAGGTTTGAAATTTAGGTTTAAGTTTTCCCAGTGCTAATGAGGCAGTGCACTCTCACTGCTTATTGAGTGATGCTTGCTCAACCACTGCTCGTTTAATAATGTGTATTTGTGACTGTGGTGGCTCGTCTGTGTGACAAAAGATATTTTCGTTGGTGAACATTTTAGTTCCAAGTTTTATAGTATCATAGTGAAAAACAGTCTACTATACTGAAAGACATTTAACTCACTGGAGCATATTTGTACTGTAGAGTGGTTATCTTTTTCTTGACAATACATCTGTCAGTAGTATGGTTATCCTGAATATTCCAGGACTATTGTAACTTCAACTCCAGCAACAGATGATTATACACACCTTGTTAGGTATTGTGGGACTGGACAGCATCTGTGCTCATCTGTGTATTTGTTCTTTTATAATTATAAGATGATATAAAATAGATGGCTAATACATTCTACAAACAAGTAGAGTGAGGCAGTCATCTTCCTGTTTTGATTTGGACACCTTCTGTGCTACAAGTCAGTCCCACACTTTTCCAGTCATACCCAAACCGATAAATTGAGTGAGTGATAAATTAAGGTAAATGTTGTTTGTCTATAAAGAAACATGATTATTCAAAGGTGAGATTCTCTTGCAGGCAGATCCACCAGGTTGGACATTACTGTGTAAAATATCATTTAAAGCTGAATATTGAACTAAAATTATAATTTGCAGTGTTGGGTTAATTGCACCACATGAAACCATGATTATATGGAAATGATACAACTTTGGTATGTTGCTGTGTACTTTTATGAATGCGTAAGTTAACATGCGGAACGCAAAGAGGGAAATATGAGGCAGTCACCGTGAAACTGCCTCCCAGGCGCAATCCCTCCTTCCACACAGCCTCTTGCTCACTCAGTGAGTAACAACAGCTGTCTAGCATTTCTTGCTTGCTCGTGGACTGCACCTGGTAGGTTCCGTGTGTGGGGAGTGTTATGCTTGACTCAGTGTGGTGGGGTGTTATGATCAAGCACAGCTGGTCATTTGCAGTGCTTCAAGTGAATCTCACAATCAAAGTGCCATTGAAGTGGACACAAAGCCACTTTGGTTCCAGTCACCGCATCAGGGCTGATGTTGAGCAGCTTTACTGTTTACTGGAACTGCCACATGGAGAGACCCTGAGTGAACCAGATCATTTGAGGAAGGTGCTCATCGCAAATTGCCATGACAACACATAGTACAGTTAATCCCCCGATGCTTTTCTAAATCGCCTATAGCCTGACCCTTGATTTTTGTCCTCTTGTCTGTCCCTCTCTCTCTTTCACTGTCTCGCTCGCCCCCTCTCTGGCATATTTAGGACGCAGTTGTAGAACTCGTTACACAAAGGGGGTTGGGTATATTGGGGCTGCTGGTCCAGGGGTTAATGGGGTCTGGCGGCTAGCCTACTCCCTGGCCTGTCACTCTGTGGAGCTCACCAGGGCCACCGCAGGATTTATGGAGAGGAGTTTTCATTACAGCAGATTGGCCAAAGGGCTGCCTTTGTCTGGTGGAAGAGAACCTCAATTTGGACGTCAGTGGGCATATATTTAAATGGAGAGGAGCATACACAGATGTCCATGAGTTGATTTTTAGCATATTTTATTTGCTCTTCCTTGAGGTACAGTTGCTGACTGGGCTATATGTGGTCGTAGTGTGTAGTCGTCTGACTCTTTTCTTAAAAGATGCCATGAAATGAGCTCCTGTGATTTCTACTACCTGGAGAACAGAATAGCTTCACTCTTGACCTCATGCTGCACAAGTGGGCATAAATAAAAAATTCAACCAATAAAACATTTTGAGCAATCCTGCCCCTTCACCTTTCCCATTAAATAAAACTGCAATTCTTTCCCTAACTGATATATTGGTTTACACTTTTGAATATTCCCCACGTTATGTCCCACCCCAACATCCTGTTGTAACAGGAAATTCGTGAAATCAAGGACATAAGAGTGCTGTTTTTTTTGTTTGTTTGTTTTTAATGGTCTTTATTGAACACCATTATAAACCATTAGAAAGTTATTTAAAATATGCTACTTAAAAATATGGACCAGATGTCCCGGTAGCTCAACTGGTAGAGTGCACACCATAAAGGCCAAGTCTTCGTTGCGGTGGCTCGGATTTGAGTCCAACCCAGCCCTTTGCTGTGTGATATCCCCCCTCGCTCTACACTGTCCATCCTGTCTCTGTTCACTGTGTCTATGTAATTGCCCAAAAATACTTTTAAAAGTATGAACTTTGATTGTATTGTACGAATCTCTGTTCTTACTGTCTCTAAGCTGTTGAGCTTCTTTCAGTTTGCAAAGTGAAGTGATTCCACGAGGCTGACATGTCAACAGCATGCTTCTCTCCTCAATCATGTTTACTGCCACAAGTGGTGGAAAGTGATGATTGGTGGTAATGCGTCTTACAACAGTTGATGTAAATTGGCCAGAAGAGGGAAACTGTTTTTATCACAATTTGATTTGGCATTTTGCAGCGATCCTGATTACTTTAAAATATCTGGATTGGATTCTGATATCGATGTTTTGTATTAGCATGAACATCCCTAAAATTTATACTTCCATTAAGTGACACTTCTAGGAAAAAAGGTCATACAGATGCCTATTTTACAATCAGCCAAATATTGACATTAAAAATATTAGACCACTATGTTATTGCTTTTCAAAGCTAATATTGGCCAGTACAATAGTCTCCTAATATATTGGTCCATCCTTACTACTTTGGTTGTGCCTTCCAATTTGTCGATCACAACCACTCACAACAAAACTTAAGAGAGCTGTTGAGCAGAATTTTAATGTGTTGAAAAAAAAAACGGTTCCTTTCAAGATTGCAAATTTTCATGGATATAACTTTAAAGTTTCAATGAAAATGTTTTTGCATTTTATGTGCAGCAGTCGAATTGTTCACCTTGACTTCAACACTAACAAAACATACTCTCTACACACTTGTGCAAATATTTGTGGCAGACCGATATGGTAATGACTGCTGAAGCCACTGTAGTTAATTTTTGACTCATTCCTAGAAGTTGTAGTAGCTAACCATATAGAGAAAACACACATGGTTCAGGTGTGAATAGGCAAGTCTGAGGGAAGGTCATTTCCTACACTTCTGGTCATCCAAGTCGAGTAGGCTAAATGAAAGACAAAAAGGTTAGGCTGATATTTTAGGTGATGCCAATACATACATATTGGAGGTTTACAGATATCCCAGTTCATGATTGTCATTAGTGTGCATACTGCAAAGCACAGATATTGGGACACTGAGCTGAAATAGTTTTTTCTGCTTACGACACCCCGATTTCCTATATATTTGCGGCTTGCCCATGTGATTGAACAGCTGACTAAGTAAATGTTTACGAGAATCTCTGGGCCACTTCATGTAGACCAACCCAAAGGAAGTACTTGAGCGCTAATGACTAATATTTCGACGCACCCAGTGTCTTCATCTATGTCAAACTGTAATGACAATGACACATCAGTTTAGGTAGCCTCCTCTCATTGATTGGTCAACAAGGAAGGGGGGGTGGTAAACACTGGCTAATACAATGACAGGCAGCCCCCGCCCCACAAAAAAAAAAGCAGAATCAGGACCATACCAGTGTTACAAAAAGTAAAGTATTACATCAACAAAACTATGTACAAGCAGTTTCTGTACAGGCATCCTTGACTGTGTGTACAGGCCAGAAAACAAAAATAAAAACAAATCAGGATGCAGGAGAGGTTTAATTCTAATATCGTTGAGACCAACTGTGTTCAATGTGTAGATCCGTCTGGCTTCTCTGCATAATAATCTGCTTATAATGTCTTGTCCTTTCCTATAAAGTGTTTTATGCTCCAAAATGTTAATGTTGTTGGAGAGCCACGGCAGAGTGTAGTCTTGAATATGCTGAATATGAAGCTGAGAGTGGCCGTGCTTATATTGCTTATATTTTTCATCATCCTGTTATGTCAAGATAGGACTTAATTCTTGTTTTCCCGATAGTGTTGCCAGTGTGTGGAGAGACTAAGGTGGAATTGACAGTGACAGAAGAATTGATCATTGCATTTACTTTTAATCAAGGAATGAAACAGGCAGAAATTTCAATCAAAGTCAGCTGCCTACTTGAGTTATTATCCTGAAAATAAAAAAAAATCTCAAAATAATGAGATGATTAAATTATGATCATGACAAAACAAAGTGTGATATGTCAAGATAAGTTGTGATTTGGAGATAAATGGATTAAAAAAATATATATGAGCAACCACAGATGCTCTCAGGTTCCATAATGCAGCGACTAGCAGTACACCAAAGTTTAAACAAATCCACGGAAACTGGGCAATCAGAGAAAACACATTACTTTGACTCGTGTAAGTGTTGTAATTCAAATATTGCCTTAAGTTGATTATTCCCAGTAATTGGGATATTGGTGTACATGTAAGTTTTTGGTTTGTGCGGTTTTGTGCAGTGTCTCTGACAATATGAATTGTGTAAAGTGTAAATGTAACCTTTGTGTTGTGTGAGAAATGATCTTTACTTCTGCATTCAGTCTATTTGAATAACAATGGGCTCAGTGTATAGACCCATACACACAGTAACACTACGCATCAGTAGGTCATCTTATACTCCCGTTTGCTTTGGTTAAGCAGATATACAACTGATATATTACCTCTGGAGTGCTGTAGATTAGAGTCCATCCCACAACTGTATTTAGATGCTACAATTTGCATTTATGTGTTGGCAAACATCTCAAAGATACTCAGAAACTGATGTTGTTTGGAAACAAACTAGATGTAGAAAATGTTAACTTCAAGTTTCTTCTTCTCACTCAAAGATTTTCTGTGCAGTACTGTCATGAAATACATCACAGTCAAGAGAAATTTCATCATGACTGTCATTGCTGGGTTGTATAGAACCTGTGAGCTACATGCTTAAAAAATCATGTAAACACCCCCTACTTTCACACCTAAATTGCTTGTACTGTTGACTTATAGAGGCAGACCACTGGGGATAATGAAGTTGCATCTTCATTATGTCATTGCAATGCAGTATTATTTGAATAATCCCTCTGAATACTGAGGTTCATTCAGCATGACAGAAGATAGTAAAGCAGATCATATTTTGTAGACATGGTGACCCAAATGAAAACACCCTGAAATCTCAAAGTCTCTATTTGGATGTTTGATTATATTTTTATTTATTAGGATTTTTTTTATCATAGAGAAACACATATGATTTATACTATATTACATATACCATCTACTCTTTTTTTATTAAGATTTTCTTGGCCGTGGAGTGGGGGAAGTGCCTATGAAAGCAGTCACCCATATTTAAACATACAGAAAGAGAGACAGACAGAGGATTAGCAGAGATTAGAAATGGCTCTGTGGTAAGTGATTCACTTGACTCTGTTACGCAACACAGATGACAGCATTTTATAGGACATTACTCTTGTTTGTGTGTAGGCTACAGCTGTGGGTGGCGTTATATTTAACTCTGTGATTATCTAAACTTTTCTGTCGCAGTAATTATGACTCTTTATTACCATGGTATGTCTTGCATTGGATGAGGCGTGCATATTACGGGATAGTTTGTTTTTTGCATTCTGGAAAGCTTGTTTGTAAGGGCGGCCAACAGCATAGGCCTCAGGGCTGATTAGCTCACCGTGGGGATATGAGCGACATGTAACAGTGTAAGGTATGTAGGCCTAAGTGGAGTGTTATTACAGGTTATTGTGTACTTGTGTGGGAGGATTTGCCTCCTGTCTTGACATGTGCACTGGATCAATGACAGTGCTATACTCAAGCTTTGAACATGTGAGCCTTTTACATGCATCAGAACATTGAGCTGGTGGTCTGATGTCCTGTCCATCTTCTAAAAGATGCTGATTTCCCCCATCCACAAATCCTTTATGCTCATGATTCAGAATCATGCTTATGAGGTGGGGTACTTTGTTTTGTAAATTGTCTATGCACACAAACAAAAGCATCTACGGTCATGAGTGTCCACAAATGCATGTAAATCTGCTTATACTTACACACTCTAACTCACATTCATACCTTCATACACACTCAAAGGTTCTCATGCATAAATGGAAGCTCTGTGAGGTGCAGGCTGCTGTCATGAGGAGCAAACAGAGGCACTTGGGTTGCATGCTACCATACAGAAGAACATTTCAAAGCTCTTGAATAATTAATCAGTAGTGAGGAGGAAGTAGGTCAGCCCAACAGACAAGAGCACTCCTCTGTTTTATTTCCTGCTCCTCAGGATGGAGAGCTGAATGTCAGGTAGGCTTTGAAAGCAGAGCCAACAGAGACTGAAGAGGGATCTGCAATGTGAGGCCTCACACATCAGAGTTGTGCTGTCGGATTGTGTCCCGGGGGACTCAGGGTGTTAGGTGTAGCGCTATCTGCGGGGATCTGAGGAGAGGGAGTGAGTGTGTATTGCTCTGAATGATTATGTGTCAGTGTGTCTCTGTGAACAGAAGGAATAGCTTTCAGCTCCTCCAGTGTGTTTTGGTGGAGCGCCCGTGGCTCCATGGTTACAGGGATTCGTAGTTGGCTGTTGAGGCGGAGTGTGAAGGCCCCAGCTCTGGGCCCGCCAGCAGGGAGGGGAGGGCCTTATGTAATCCACACAGTGTGGCTGAGGCGGCCGGCAGCGGGGGAACAGGCAGGAAATCCAATAGCTGCACTGCTGTCCAGCCTGGATACAGCTGGACGACCACATCTGGAGGTACAGGCCAGCCAATCGCTGGCCCTGTTCATCTCTGTCCTCCTCGCCTCTCTCACACCGTCAGATATGCCCTTATTGTCTGTATTCGGAGACATCATTAGCCCTGATTGTGTTATTTTCAGTGCTAATGATGGGAATGATCTGCTGCTAAATAAAAGCATGCTGGGTGATTATGCGCTTGCCTAAAGTGTTTTTCTTTTAAGATTTTTTTTTAATCTGTGGCACTTGCATCAGTACATCAGACGATCATTTTTAGCCAACTGGAGACACAGAAAGTAATTTATTTGAGTTTTATTTAATTGAATTGGGCTTATTATTTGGAAACAGCAATGAGAGGAAAACGTGATTATTCTTTTTAACATGTTTTTGCACTTGGAGACAAAACATTTCAAAGTCCCCATTAAATGAACTCCTAATTATTTTTTTAGTTCCTGGAAAAAGGTCCATCTTTAATGGTGACCTCATGCTGCACAAGTGGGCGTAAATAAAAAATTCAGCTTGTAAAACCTTCACAAATTTATGAGCAATCTCGCCCCTACAACCTTCCCATCAAATTAAACTGTTTCCCTCCATAACTGATAGGCTCTTGGTTTATACTATAGAATGATCCCTCCCTGCATAATGTCCCACCCCAACATCCTGTTATAACAGGAACTGCATAAATATTAAGCATGATGCCATTTCATGGGGTCTTTAAATATAGCTCATAGTAGCCTTATGTCAACTTGGCTTGATATGGCATGTTTACCATTTGTTGCGAGATAACATCAAACACATTTTAGGGGAAATTAGAAGATATTTGGTTCATTTCTTCATGCAAAGATGCTGTGGGCACTCAATTCTCATTCATTTTTAACTGCAGATTGTGTTTTTTTAATGTTGCTGTGGCTTTTTGTGTCCTGCATGTGACACTGTGACAGAAAAGTATCAGATGTTAGTGTTGTACTAGCACAATCCGACTTCCATTTTCTGTTCGCTAAGATCTCCCAATTGTTTCCTCTGTTGTTTTTATACTTTGACAAAACATGTGACTTGTGACTCATGGCTGCAGGTGTTGATCATCTCTCTGCATTGGTGCAAATCATAATGTTAACATGATGGAATATGTGTCACAGAGTCAGATTCAAAATGAAAGGTGTGACAAGCTGTGGTTTGGGGAGATGATTGTACCTCTTTCACTCTCAGACAAATTACAGACGTGTCATTAGAGTGTGGGTGTTCACACTTTTCTCACAGGCTCTTTAGTCACTGGCTGGGTGTTGTGACCGCAGATTCACATCCTGTCTGAAAGTTGAGCAGAGGTTAGGCAAGATCAGCCTGTGCTGTCAGGGGACATTCTTAAACTGTTTGGTACTAACAGCAAGCCACCAGCCACCTGCCTGCCAGGAGCTCTACTATATATCAAACAGGCACACAGTCATTAATTATATCACCTGTTGCCTTTTTTAGCCTCTGTCTGTCACCTATCATTTGATTTTACCTCCAAGCTATCAACTCATTCTCTTGCTTGCCTAGTTGGCCAGCACTGGTTAGAGGACCTCATTTGCCAAAAATACCAGAATGTCTGCAAGTGATAATAAGATTTAAGGATTTTTGGCATTCTTCTGTTAATACAAAAATATTTTGTGCTGGCAAAGTTAAAGGAGATGGGCATTGATCCAGCTAATATAGAGGAGAGCCCTTTGAAATTTTGGTCTTTTCATAGTCCCTTCATGCTATACTGCTGTACATGAAGTTAAAACAACATTTAAATTGGATGCATCTTAACAGGCTTACATGTAATATTGCATCATGTTTGCAGTGCACAGGCTAAAATGTGCTAGGCGTCTGTTCATCTGAAAAGAAAAAAAAACGCCATCCTTTATGGCTTTGTTTTTTGTCAAAGGCTAAATATATAAGCCTACTTATTTAGCTGACATAATGACATTTGCATAATATTGATCTTGTGTTGTTGTCTTCCCCTTTCCAATCTCAGTGTGACAGCGTCTACCAGAAAAAGGGCATTCCACCCTCTCAGCATTGTGTTGGGTCTTGCTGCTTGGCAGTGTGATGGGGGCTGCACTGTGGTTTGGCATATCTTTGAGTGTCTTTCCTGCTGTTGCCCAACTGTTAATGTAAAGGAGTTTCCACTTGCCTTCCCAGATTTTTTTTTTTATACTGGTTGTTGTACTTCTGCTATTTCCTCCCCCTCTCTCTCTGCTGTGTTTTTGATTAGGTTGCTCCTGGCATGCTATTGTCAACACACTGGCCAGAAGGAATAGACCAGAGATGCAAGACTGGGGATTTTATCCCACAGAAAGCGGCAGGAGGAAATATTTCAGCATCTAAAGAGAAATGCTAATCAAAAAAGAGACTTTTCATGTGGGCATTGCAGTGTTGTAAAAACTCCCCTGATAGTTTTGATGAAACAGTTGAAACACAAATGGGTGAAGTCACTTGGAAGGGTGTTTTGTTTCCATGGTGTCTGTCTTGAGGCCCAGCGCTTACCATATAGACTGACCTTGTTCCTGCACTCTGACCTGAAAAAACCTCTTGGGGCCCCAACACTGAGGCTTCAATGGATTAATTGCAATGGCTTTGTTTTCATGTTAAAGGCTGGGGGAGTGGGAGGGAGAGGGTGGGTGGGAAGATCAGTGTCGGTGCTCCTGATACCCTGTTAGCTGGCTGTGAGAGAAGCTCATCAAATTCCACCCCTCACCATTACTGTAAAGAGACTGTGAAACGAAAAAAGCAGATATAGTTCCTTACAAGCACAGATTAGCATTAATTTTGGAGATCCTGTCAGTTGTTTC
>OMKZ01018182.1:0-10302 GCA_900302535.1 Neoniphon sammara | reverse complement strand
AGGCCCACTCTAGCTCTGTAGAGGAGTTGAAGCACAGAGAGGGGAGAAGGAAAGCACGCTGGAGTGGGAGAGGGAGGTGACTGAGTTCATTCGCAGTGTTGGCAGCGGGCCAGCGGCTTGCCTGTGGGTGTCTGTAGCAGTGCCAGTGCATGTGTTTAGCCTCTCGTCTGGAAGGCCCCGCTCGCCTCAGTGTTTATGTCAAAGCTCTCTCATTGTATTGGCTCTCTCATCTTGATTCAGGTTTTTTTTTTGTTCTCTGCAGATCTTGTGACTGCCTTCAGACCTGTTTTCTTCTCTCTCGGGGGAATCTCTCTGGACCCTCATCAAAGAGAGGCTTCCGAGGAGGACGGCTTATCTCACCCTCGCTTTGTCTTGTTGGCCTCTTTTTCTGCTCTTTGTTACGCAGTTTCTCATATCATGTCAGTGTGATTGGTTTTTCCTCATCTAGTCTTTCACCAACAGTCCACCAAAGGGCTAACATTTCCTTATGTGTGGTCTATTCATCCAGGTTTGTCTAACAAGAAGATGAGTGCACAGTTTCTTTGACAGCTTTTAAGGCCAGAGTTTAGACTAATAGACACAAGGCGATGGCTCTCCCCCTCCTCTTCCATTCGGTCTGAGACTGCACTGTGTGCCTGTCTCGTGGCTTCTCCGAGCTTGTGTTTACAGAGCTCCTCTGTTCCTTAAAACCAGAGCCACGTTCAGCCTTTCGTAATACAGCCTTTTGCGTAACTGTGAAATCAAATGACACTTTGTGTTTGTGACAGTCAAGCAGGAAGGAAGGGCAGATAGTGCTCCTCTTTGTACTGGAAAAAAAGTGAGAACCAGAGCCAGACAAAGGAGACTGGCACACTGGCACTCCACCATAAGTCATATTGCCTTGTAGGTCACACTATCTCAGTGCAGTCAGAGTATCTTCGCTGTTGTAAAAATGTAGATGCTGGATGTGGTGCTACTTGGCCTTTCAGATTCATAGTGCCAAGAAGTTCATTTGATTCGAGGGTTGGTTACAACAGGTTTCATCAGGGTTGCTGCCCAAACCCTGTCCAGGTTAGGTGTGCTTTTAGGCTTGGGCTAATATCGGGTAATATTGAATGTCATGGTATTTTGGGCCATATGCAATATGTTCTACTGTAATACTGCCTCCCCATTGTACTCTGTGTCCTGTATAACCTACAAAACATCCCTGTAAACAATTATAAATTAAAATGATAGAGCCTAATATTTTTCTTATTAGTGCCTTATAGTTGTCTTGTAACTCCTCTCCATTTTATAGAGCCAGCCTTTATATCCTCTTGAAACCCAGGGGATAATGTTAGGTTTTGATTTTTATGGTTTTGTGTTTTGGGGTAGTAAAAACAAGTTGCCAAAAATTGAGAGCGAATATATTTGTGTTAATTTAACTCAATAGGCTACACACAGTTGCTTGTGTGAATATGGTGACAGGACAGTATCATGATAATACATTTTGGATGTCGCCCAGCCTCACATGCTCATTTTTACCACAAAAACATAATGGGGGAAACCCCTCACCAAGCTCTTCCAGTTAAAATGGATCTCATGTGGGGGAAAAAAAGCTTATCTAATCTGAGTCCTTTTTTAGGTTTTAACATTGCCAGAGGCAATCATTAAATTCATGTTAATTTTCTGGACTTTGAGTTTGATTTGAAGAATTTCCAGTGCAGTAAAAATAGAATTAGCAATCAATAACTGTGACAATCATAAGATTTATAATTGTAGGTGGAGAACAGTACATGGCAAAAATAAACAGTCTCATGTTACCAAACTTCAGAACTCACATGTGAACACTTTGACTTTTGGTTCCCATCATGGTTGGAGATTTGGAAAATAACACACTATAAGCCTGTAAAAACATTGCCTGAGTATGTCTTTTTTTGTAACCAGTGACAGGCATGTTTTATCATTCATTAATGAAATCATTTGTTGTAAGCTAGTTTTTCATTAGTGAAAATCTTTTCTGCAATCTGTTATGTGGCCAAGATCAGTCATAATATCAACATCTTGCTAAAAGAAACCTTTTTACTATATATCCAAAATTGCATTTGCACCCCACTGTTGTATTTAAAATACACAGAAGCACAACTCTGTATGTTTAAGCCCACATGCATGACACCAAGGTGTGAGCCAAGACTGCCCCACCCCAAATTGTTATGCATATAGCAATTATTGCATGCCCAAGTTGCATAATTAGTAAATAAAGTACCCTTTTTTAACCTGCAGGGCACGAACTATTGATTTACTACAATATATTGATCTTTAGGCAAATTTGTTCAAAATGAACAAGTACTACATTTTTTAGAGGTCATTGGCCATTGATCTGAATAGTGACGCTCCCAGTAGCACCTGGTATGAGATCAGTGTCCTGCTTGGTTTGTGTGTAAATGCTGGAATGTTGAAACACTTCATTTCCTTCTTCTAGCCGGGTTCAGAACAAAGTTACATATGGACTTCATAAATTTGTGAATTTGATCAATATTTAACATAATTATGCAATTTGGATTCAGTATCCAGTCAAATTTTCCGTTTTCATATCATTCCTTATGCTGCTTATGCTTATTTCCTATATGTTAACAATGTCCACATATTTTCCTGGATTTAATTTAAAGACCAGACTGAAAAAAAACAATGTGTTTTCATTCATTCTCATATTTCGAAATACAATGCATGTGGGCTTAATCAGTAAGTTGGCTTAGTGGGGGTGGTTTTTCACCTAGTTAAACTTATTACAGTGCAGCAACACCACTTTACAGCTCTCCTGTCAAGGTTTCAATCATTGCCATGTTGATAGCCCATATTTCTGCCACTGTGCATCTCGGTGTGCCTCACACAGTACTGAAACATGAGCTACGAGAGAAAATCGTCATTACTCAGAGGCCCAGAGAAATGGCAGGAGTCCTAATGCCTCTTTTGGCAGGAGTCGCAGGGACACATGTCACACGTACTAGTCCACCTACTACTACTATCAGCACAGGCTTTTGGGAACACCCTTGGTCTTAGAATGGTGCAGTGAAAGCCTAGCAAGAGCTCCAACTTGCCTGAACATTGAATTCATGTTGAAATGGACCTTACAAACCATCAAATCCATTCCTACCGAGATACTACTTTCTTAGTTCCGCCGCAGTCCTCTTAAGCATTTTCTCCCATGTTAACAATACACTTCTGCTTATCTGTGTGTGTTGTAATCTGCATGAAACCCTAATAGGATTATGCCCCTTTCTTCCTACTCGCCTTTTATTTTACTGTCTGTACCCCTGTGCAGAATAAACATCTCATCTCTCAGCTTTTACAGAGAAGGTGTGTGGGGGTGTATCGGAGCATAATGCTGGCCTGTTTTTGCTTATACCACCATTCTTAGTCCATATATGGCACACTCCCAGGGGTTGAGGCCACTCTGCTGGTTTGCAAAATGTCCTCTTGAATTAAAACCTAGTGTCTGTCTGTCAAGGCCTATGCCTCTGTCTGTCATTGAGTTATTTATACTGCCTCTAAAGCCCTGTTAAACCCAGGGCATTTTTGGTTTACCAACTAGCTGCTTGACTTTGCTGCTCTCTGTCTGCGAGCCCTCAGAGTGAGGACACAGGGCCATTCAGTAAAGAGTAAAGGAGGGGTTCAGTCTAGCAGGTGCAGGGACTGCAACTCCTCTACTAACAGCAATTGAGGAGAGAGCAGCTGTGGCAGGGCGATGATGACACCCTGACATCCGGGGGGAAACACAGACACACACATTCATCTCTAGTGACTCTGGAGGTGCTAGCCAGAAAACATCACACCACTGCCAAGCTTGAGTAGTGCATGATGTTTTATGCATTGTTCTTCACAGGTATGAGTGTGTCCAAGACGATCCCTCTAAAGTTGCTCAACTACAACAAATGTCTCATGGTCCTTGTTTTCTTCCTCCACAGGTTGCTGGCTACTAGACACAGCCAATAATGCACGGCATCTGCTCTGCAGCCCCACCCACTTCCTGCCTGTAGAGGAAGCAGTGCTGCCAGCATGTCCTCTCATCCCCAGTCCGTGCCGCCGGGCCGGAGGGCTGTGGACACACGCCACCTGCCAAACCCTGCCACTTTGCCACTGCAGCTGCAACGGGCGCACACGGTAAGAGACCTGGCACCCAGTGGGTTTAATGGCAGCACCTGTAGCGCCTCCCTTCTCCCTCTTAAACCCCTTTTCTGTAGTTGGAGTTCTTTCTCTGCCTGCCTGGTGACTATTTAGTAAACAGGGCATTACCCTGCACCAGTGGAGAGGGCCTGACCCCTGAGGCCCCCGCTGGTGTTTTTCCAACAGTAACATTCCCAGGTTACAGTGTTGTGCACACAGATCGGCTCCCTCATTAGATGTTTGAGTTGAAAGTACACATTGCGGTTGTGGAGTCACATCAAGGCCCTCCCCAGTATTTCCACCCACATCTCCCAATTATCCAGAACATTTCCTTCTAAACATCATAGGCAAAGCTGTCCGGCTTCTAAGAAGAGGCCACCAACCTATGTTGAAATTCATTTGGTGGCCTCCGGTGTTTGCAAGGAGCTCTCCTTTTTTTTCTCCCTAAGACGGGAGAATCCAAGGCTTACCCCCTAGGATCCCCACAGCTGCAACTCCAGTTAATCCCACCACTTCCCCTCATCATCACATTCAGCAGGAGATGAGGGTAGACAGGCTGCATCTCACAGTCCCTGACTGGCAGAGACGCAGGTGTACAGTAGCTACATGAGTTATCCCACTTGTCTTGTGAAAGGCAAATGGAAGGAGAGGAAGAAATGAGACCTGGAGAGAAAAGGATTGAGAATTCTGGACAAAACAAGGCAGGGAATAAAAAAACCCCAGATTGATTTCTTTTTGGGGGGGGATTCGTGCATCTGGCTTAGGGAGGATGGTTTGGTACATCTTTATGCACTTCTCGGGCTAATGCTGATGATTTATTGTGGTTGTATTCCAGGAAGTGGGACTGGTGGACTACCACCCCCATGCCAGGGACTACAGCTCCCACCTGGTCCAGCCCCATCGTCGCCGGCCCTCCCTGCTCTCCGAGTTCCAGCCTGGCAATGAGAGGTAGGCACCGCATACAAAAAGTCTCTTCTCTTACAAAAATCAGCAGCTTTTCAGAGGGTTTTGAGCCCTTGTGTGATGTATTAAGTTGACATTTCAGTATGAGATACCACGTATTATACAGTTTCTTGCAGCAGTGTTGTGCTCGGAATAAATGTAGCCTTGGGGTATACAAAGGAAATCTTTAACTCTACCATGATGCCTTACACTTGGACAAAAGCTCCTATATGTGAAAACAACATGGTGATGACAGTGATTTTTTTCTTTTTTTAATGTTAAATTTGCATTGTTAAATTTGAGTTTCTAGAGTAAGAACATCCTGTCATCCTGTCTATGTGACATTTTCATGAAATGCCATTTAATGAAATGGATATTTTTTTCCAAATGTTTTTTTTATTGGATACACTCAACAAAAAACACATCACAAGGATGCAAACATTCAGAGAGTTCATTATAGTATATGTTTTAAGGTGGTAAAGATATTCACAATTCAGAAGGCAGGGTTCCAGATTGACATTCAGTGCCATAGTCAGGATGAAAAAAAAAGGCAGAATTGTGAAAGTTTTGTGCAAGGATAAAACACAAGTATGATCAGCCAGAGATCATTCACATCTGTCCCATGCATCATTTGAATTAAGAAATAGTTTACTCAATCAATCTTCAGTAAAATGTGTTCTGTGTAGGGGGGAGTAGAATAAGTTCTTTCCAAATCTTTCCTCCACCAGTCATCATCAGCCAGCTCAAGCCTGATTGCTCAATCCCAGCTACTTGTAGTAGTCAGAGGAGGTGGAACAGAAACTGGCATTTAGAGATCATACAGAACTGGTATCATGACACGCTTCTTTGAAATTGAGAGGGTCTCTTCAAGCTTGCTTGTATGTGGGGGGAGCTTGGGAAAGGAAGGACAGTGTTTCCGGAGAAAGTCCTGTGCCTGTAAGAATCTGAATACATTCAGTTGAGGCTAGCTAAATTTGGAACTTAGATCCGGAAAATTAGCTGAAGTGCCCTCTATAAATAGTCGAGAAAAGTCAATATGGCCTCTATTTTGCCACATTTTAAAAGCCGAGTCACTTAAATGTAAATCCTTTTTTTTTATTGAATGCCACAAAATATAAAGCACATATCTCAGTAGTAGACAAACGTCCAGTCAAGGTAGGAATTGTACACACTGGAGAGAATTATAAATTTCCTTGGGAGCATTCAACAGTGTTGAATTGTATACTATTCACATGAACATGATAGTATTGCCCTTTAATGTGTTCGTCCTTGTCATGATTCTTGACGACTGGGGAACAAAGTAGGCTCAGTGGAAGCCTCATGCAGACTTGGTTTTTATGCTGTATTATTCTACTAAAGCTTCTGCCTGTTAACCCTCCCCCAGTGTAATCCTTACGTAATTGGCATCCGCAAGCCGCTCCTCTGTAATGTAGTGTTAAACGGCTCTGCAGGGCAATGGAGCATGCAAAGTTTTTGCCATCTTCAATAGACCGACAGTAAGTCAGGCACAGCGTTGTATGTATAGTACTTTCTCCCCAGAGACTCGGGTCTTGTACCTACCAAAGTAGTTTATTATTTATATAGTGTTGCTTTTTTTGAGGATGAGTCTTGATGAGTGTTTATGAATAATTTATGTGCATTCCATGAATTTTGCATGATGTACAGAGAAAAACCCACACGAATATTTTTTTTTCTCCAGTTGATTGTCATGGCAAATTTTCTTGCATATGTTAAAACGTGCAAGAAACTGCAGTGAAATATTTTCTCAAGAGGTCTGTGGCAACGAGATGATTTGTCAAAATCATTTGTGCCTTTCTTGTCTGTTTCTTTCGTTTGCATTGGGTGGCTGTATTTTGCCAGAAATCCACCTGCAGATCTTGTGTGTGTATGTGTGCGTGTGCGTGTGCGGTGCGTGTGGGTGTCATCTTTGAAGAGATGTCAAATAAGTCGTGCGACACTAGCCTCAGGAATGCGATACAGATACAATGGCAGACAACAGATGGTAGTGTTTCTGCAGCAGTGTGTGGCAGTTGGTGTGTGGTGGCTGTGTCTTCAAGTATCAGTCAGATGGGCTGTAGTCTTGCTTGGTCATTGTTAAGCACAGAGGTGTGTGTAGTGCTCCTGTCCTATCACTAGTCTAATGCACAAGTCTGGAAACAACTGGGTCGTGGGCTGGGTGCAAAAATAAACACCACACTGTTCAACTGCCATCCATAAGCTGTCTGATTTGCAGACCCCCTTCAATCAATAATCAACGTTTTGGTTGAGAATGGCAGCTTCTCATTGACTCTCAGTACACATGCCATTCGTTTCTGGAAGTTGGACGTCTCGTAAGACTTCAGCGGCCACAGTGTTTCTCAGAGGATCATAAAATAAAAATCATCAAATGGTCAGACTTGCGTCTCTTTGTTGGGACTGTGAAATAAACTGCTGGTCTCTCTGTCCGGCATCAGTGGGTGGGGAGTCTTTTAGTCAAATATCAGGCCTTCAGCATTCCTTTAGAGGGCTCAGAATCCAGTCTGAAGCCCTCATTCAGCGCTCTCATTCAGACTGTGAATAGTGTAACTCTGGCCTTGGCAACCCTTCAGTCTATTCTCCTCCTGAATGCATGCTAGTCTTTTCATAAGTCTCAGTGATTCTGCACACCATGTCTCCATGTCCAGCAAGCTCAGGGTTGTTCATATTCTGATTGAAAATGTGAGTAATTACATAGCCTTGCAAGTTGCTCTCAGTTCTTTTAAATAAGGATGTGAATATCTGTTGTTGTGCAGTGTAATAGATCTACATGTGTATCCCTCCATCTACCTTCTAAATTTCTCAAACTGTTGGCTAGGTAACAAGTCTCCTGCTCTTATTTAACCCTCAATATTTTCCTGGCAAACCAAATTACAGGTCAGAAAACCACAACAGTGTAGTGGTTGGTAAGCCACTGTGCTAGTATTTGTTTCATCCTCCTCCTTACTCCAGGCAGTATCTCAGTCACTCCGCCTCGTCCCATCTGTCTTGGATCACCCAGGGTACTTGAGAAAGGAGAGAGTGTGCATTTTAAAGCAAGCATAGCGAGCAGTAGAAACCACTTAACATGGTTTCTTTTTTTGGCCCAGAGAGGGACTGCAGTCCTCACAAATCTGGTGGCACAATGCAACATGTTTTTTCAATGGCTCTGATTATTCTGTTGTCATTTATCTGTGAACTTTGATTAATGTAGTAGGTGGATATTTAAGTGGTATTCTTTACATTTTCCAAGTTGTTGTTTGGGGCTGAATATCTCAGCTCAGTTCAATAACCAAACCCATCATTCATCCTTTGTGGACTACCAACAGGTTAATCATTAATATATATATATATTTTTTTTGCGAAATTGTGATACTTTTGTCTGATAAATTGGTTGAAGTCTTATAAGCATACTGCAATTTTTATATTAGTGATGCCATTTTGAAATGTGATTCATCATATCCCTCATTCCTTTTCAACTGATGGATCACGTAAAAAAGGGTTTTCATCTTGGGGAGCAATTAGCCTTAACAGCACTAGTTTACGGTCTCAGTGGCCCTGGTTTCAATGCCTGCTAACAAGACTTGTTACAATCGAAATAGAGAGTAAAGTGACTGGGAACTCTGATGCATTTTCTTTTTGAATTTTGATTTTTTTTTGTACCTTTTAGAAGAATAAGAACAATCACAAATATGTAAAGAGGGCTTACTGCTATGCTGAGAGAAATTGCCGGAGGTCACCTGCAATGAAAGTCTCTCTCCACTTTAAAACCTTTAGTTCTAGCTTTTAAAACATACCCCGAATCACAAGCAGAGGAGAATTATGCCAGTGGTTTATGTTCATTTTGTATATTTGCAAGGCAATAAACCTATTTTTTTTCCACCCAGAAGCCGCAGCGCCTGCATGATTCCAAAGTTTTCCTTCCACTCTCATTAACTTATAAGGCAAATTGATTTTTAGAACAGAAAACAGCTTCCAAATAATGACAGATTATCTGCCAAAGCGGTGGGTAGAGTAGATTTACTAGCCGCAGCGAATTTTATCCAGCATCTGGCGGGTGTAAATTTCCCACTCTTTTTGTTTTGGCTATTAACTATTGGGCAATGTGGTTTCCATTCAACCATATGAAGAGATAAGTCGAGGGCTTGAGCAAATTCTGTATGTTGTTTTTAGACTCTCCCCATTGTCCCCCTTCTCCTCTGTGCTTTCTCAGTTTCACTCATCCCAGCTGTGGTGCAGCTAGCCTGGCTTCTCTCTTTTCCCAGCCTCCCCGGCTCCCTGCACAGCTGCTGAACGGCTCCTCCGGGGAACGGCGGGGAGATTGGCAGCAGCACAAACTCCGTAGCGCTTCCACAATAACACGCTGCTATCGGCACGCATGATCTCTGCTCGGCTCGTAATGGGGCCCGAGCCAGTGAGAAACTAATGGAGCTGTTGTGGGGTGTTGTGTTGTATTGCCCCCCTGCCGCCCATCCCATACGCCCCCCTTCACCCCCCACACACATCTCTCTCTCTTCTCACTCCTGACAAATCCTCCCCAGGGATCAGATTATAGAGAGAGAGAGGGAGAGGGAGAGAGATGATGTGATTATGTAAGTGCCAACCCTCTATGGAAATCAGGAAGTGTGTGAGTGAATGAGTGAGAAAATGGTGTGTGTGTGTGTGTGTGTGTGTGTGTGTGTGTGTGGAGGGGGGTTGGCTGCCTTTCTTTGACACACCATCTGGGCATTCATTTTTGCCACCTATTTTTCCCACCAGTGTTAAGGCAATTACACAGACATACATCCACAATCCATTTCTGTCCACGACACCCTGTGACACCTTTTAACATGCAGATTTAGCGCCGCGTATTACATAACTAACATGTCTGTTCTACATACACCCTTTGTCTGGTCTTGAGGTGTGTGTGTGTGTGTATGTGGAGTGTTATCAGACAGGTCTCCATCGCTCCACCACCCCACCAGCATGCTACTAGACAGAGAGAGGCTCCATGCTCTTTGGCACATTAAGAAACCACACACTAGGCCATTGTGGGCCTGGACCAGCAATTATGGTTGTGTTTTCCCTCTTCTCTTCAGAAGCCACTTCCATTTTGACATTGGCAGCAAAGTCTTTGACATTCTGGCATCTGCCTCCAGGGCAGGCTTGAGAAAACCATTCCCTCAGAAAGAACAGAGCACCATTTACAAGTGGGCTAATAAACTTTCCCAGATCTAAGTAGCTTGTGCAGTTAACATTCGGAAG
>OMKZ01018178.1:13965-39907 GCA_900302535.1 Neoniphon sammara | reverse complement strand
AAAAAAAAATGTTTCTAGTCAATTCTTGGAGTCAAAGTGCAGCGCAGTAAAAAAAAACAGTAAAACAGTAAAAAAAAAAAAAATGACTACAAGAGCTAAATCTGTCTAGTGTTTGATATGGCACTGCATACTGCATTTGACCCGCAGCTTGTTACAATAGATGCCATTGTGGAAGTCCTCTATCCTGAGTCTATCCCCCCTCTGTACTGTAGCACTGGAAAAGCAGTATTGTTTCTGCATAATGTAACTCAAGCTCATTTACATTTTAAGCATTAAGTGGAAGTTAATATCCAGAGAGACTTAGAGTGAGGGAGCAGGTAGGAGTTCAGTGGCTTATTCAAGGACACTTTGACAGGACACCATGGCTGTTGATGGACATATTGGCACTCGCGAGGATCAAACCTGTGACCTTTCAGTTGTCAGATGGTTTCCCTTGCCACTTTGTCACCTCCCATTTGATTCAACGGAGCGGCTGCCACAACACTTCCCCAGCAGTCACACCTCCAGATAAATTTATATAAAAAAAAAAAAAAACACCACAATGATTGACTGAATTAATTTTGACTGAACACTGTTATAGAGCACTGAAGTGGCCGGGGCTTTCAGGGCACATTCACTTCCTATGTATTTTGTCTGTAGCAAAAATGAATAGTTTCTGATCCCTGTTTGGAGAGAATTTTGTCCTTTAAATGTATTAATGTATGAAATATGAATATGAACGACCCCATAGTAGATGTGTTACATGTGTTGTTGACTTAATCTATTTACACATATTTAACTGCTATCAGATTTGACCAGAAAAACATCCCAAGATGTTAACATCACTGTAAACTGTAATGCTACGCTAGCTAATGCTAGCAATTTTCAGATTTTTTTTAATGAAGTTTAAAACTTGTTCCAAACCAATTTAACAAATAGAGACATCTGCGCCAAATGCAAAGATACTAAAGCATTCAGGGTTAACTTTGGACCTAATTTGAAGCAGTAATTTAATAATTTTTTAAATTTCTCTGGCAAAACAATGGAACCAGAAGCCCTGATTCACGGTGGTGGTCTATGATTGACTGAATTAATTTGAAAGAAACACAAATTTGTGAGTAGACTGCTGTTGGTAGTTATCACTGTGAAAGTCTTTGTGAAGACATTATGCCTCTGCCTTGACTGCACATTTTCAAACAGTCGCCTTTGTATGACACAGAAAAAAATCCCTGCCTGTTTTTCCAAAGGGCCAAAAGACCTGAATTTAAAGCCTGAGGCACACCAAACCAACAGTGGCGACAAAGACCGACTGTTGCGTCGCCTCACGTTGCCGCTGTCGGGGCAAAAGTTGCACTTGAACACACAGCAAAGAAAACAGCCAATGGCCAACTAGCATGTACATTCTGCACATGCACAGGAGGAAATAACTCTCCATACCCGCTAGTGGCGGGTAAAGCAGCGTTTGCTTACCATTTGGACACCACTCTCACCACGGACGGTTCAGTAGCTACTTACGTTTTGAAAATATCAGCGTATTGGAAAGTTCTGATGGGATGAAGGTGAAAAATGAGCAGATCTCTCTGTGTGTGCCCTCTTGACTTTGCCGTTTGCTTGCTTTCGTCCCTTCTGTTGCTCTTCTTGATCACGGATTCGCTAAACTAAGCAGCCAATCAGAGTGATCTCTCTCACTGGCGGGATCTGCCACCAATTCAACGTGCTCAACCGCCCGAAAAGCCGCCGACAGGGGTCCAATTTGTGGCAATGTGCAGGACACACCGCAAAAACAAGGGCCACAGACGCTCAACAACGGCTCAACGGCCGACCGTCGGCTTGGTCTGTCACGGCCTTAACAACTGTAAATTTAACTGCAAAAACAGGCATTTCTAGTGTTGAAAGGCACTACTTTCTCTCTGGTCCCTTTTACACCTGGAATTAATATTCGTCTCGTATCCAGATCTGGACGACGCTGTTTTATGCCTTTATGACGTTAGAACACCTCAATGAAAACACAAGCACTCCCAAGAGCCTCATCACACCTTATCTGAGTGGTTGGCCTTATGTCTGTAATTAATCCTGGCTACTCCTGTTTTTTTAACACTCCAATAAAACACACATATGATATCTATCCCAGAAGACACGCTCTCTAAATGAGCAGCAGCAGCAGTCTGGAGACTCAGTGGATGTACTCATGCTAACAAATGTGAAAAAGATGAATAGTTGATTTTTACTGCTCCTCTGTTAGCAGAGAACTGATGAGAGTGAAATTAGGATCGTATGAGTCGATGTTGTTGCGGGCCAGCTGCAGCGCTGCTCAGATTATGCAAATGTGTTTAATGCCTTATCCTCCAAATAAATAGTTGCCACCAATATTTTTTTCCCCCCAACTTGTTTGGAAATGCTCAGAGCTCTGGCGCAGTTAATGCCACAGACTCCAGTTAACTGTGGTGGAGAGGATATTTCCCGTAGCATGTTGAAAAATGAGAAACATTGTCTCGAATAGCATAATGGCCATAAACACAGGGCCTACGATTGAAGTTCTACTGAACACATTAGCTGCTTCATAAACGAGCTGACTTTGTTTGGGCCCTATTAGACGCGTCAGCGGCATGATTTAGATGGAGCGAAACTCTTAGTAGCATAATGAGATCCTCTTACAATGGCCTGCTTTGCATCTCCACAACCCCAGTCAATGTAAAATATGGAGGCCCTCATCACAGAATGGGAGCTAATTGCTGTAGATTCATATGTAATATTTTAAGCTTTTATGGGAGACATTTTCAGGCTTAGTATTATTCTCTGTAAGAGGGTAAAAATGTCAAATGGAGAGGGTTTTAGAGCTTTTAAACACTTAATGAATTATGAAAAATTACCGTAACACAGTTGGACAGGGACAAATTAGGAGGTTATTGTGTCTTTTACAGTGGAGCGACTGAGGCTGCATGTAAAATGAGCCATTGCACCTGGGGGCCATGAGGACATAGATCCACATACAGTTCCAGAGGCCATTTTGGAGTCAAAAAGTCACCAGTTTGATCCCCAAAACAGCCAGTGGGTATCCTTTAACAGCCATGTATCACTGACCAAGACACTGAACCCCTACCTGCTCACCCAAGTTGCGCTGGAGTATCAGCTAAATTAGATATAGGATGGTTGTGAGCATCAGCATATGGATCATTAAAAACCAGGGACAAAATGAAGAGGCGCTATCTTAAGTTCATTACTCAGAATCACCAAAAGATGGACGATCCAGACAATTAGAAAAAAAGTTTTGTCAACCAAGGACTTCCGTTACTTCCATCCTTTGAAAAGAAACATAATTTATTTTAATTTCATGGTACCGGTGGTTATAAAGCATAGGTGTTGATTTGTTTTTTAAATGATGGATAGCTCATTTTGAAGCCAAACTTACTTTTTCAGCTCTGAACCCTCTACCATGTGGCTCCTCTCCTCTATGCGATGTAGATACAGGAATGCTCCCTTGCACACACTGTTGCTGTCTACAGAGGGGTGAATAAATTGGAACTGACAACGACCTCCTAAAAAGAGAGCCTTTTGGATAGGATTTTACAGTGCAGTGCATTATAGTGTGCCAGCTCCACAGATCCTGGGATGAATAGCAACGTGTGTGTGACATGTGGAGAGGATTCTTTGTTTTGATTTTTAAGGATGCTCATATCTATTATATATCTGTTTCAATTATTCATGTTTTAAAGCGAACAACTAATAATGCCTTGCAAGAGTGCCATTTCTAAAGTTATTATTTGTACTGCTGAGCTGCATGACCATGGAAAACACATTTAGAGCAAAGGGCTGGTGAGAAAAGAGTCTGCCACATTAAAAACCAAAGAAACGGAAGTTAATCAGCTGGAGCAGGAAAGCTGCTCTACTTCTTCTCAGTCTGACAAAAATAATGACTTTCTTTTACTCTAGTTTGATATATTTTCCATCCTTGAACATCCAGTATTTACATTTTAGGCCTTTTGCTTAAGGACACTTTGACAGGACATGTGATCATTGAAGAACGCAGAGGCTGCTGCAGGGATCAAATCTGTGATGGGACGGTGTTTTTATCCACCTTGTCGTCCTGTTTCTCAGTGTGAAGAGATCTGTATGCAGAGCTGACAAAGTTGACTTATGCTGCCTGGTGCAATAGTGTATATTGTAATGTCCACCGAACACAGATGACTCAATTGTGGCATGCAGGCTGTGCTTCATTGCTTCATCTCATATCTCATCCCAACCAGCCACTCTACAGCTTTTTTCCCCTCTGCTAGTTTTTCTCATTACATTCCTGGCACTCCCAAGGAAATAATACAAAGCTTTTCCATTGGTCTCCGTGGAAAAACGCATTTCCTTTCATCTAGCGCTATGTATGCGTGCAGAATCCACATACCTGTCTTATCAAAATGTGTATGCAACCCCCTCTCCTACTCTTCAGGTTCCTTAAATAGGCTATTTTCTCCTCTAATGTTGTTTCCCCTCTTCTCTTCTTTTGTATTGATTGGACAAGCTTGCTGGATCAATAGATTGCTGTAGATCACAGCGATTGCTGTTCAGGCGGGCTACCATCTCCCGGCATTCAATGTGCGCTCCCTATAAACCTCTCAGAGAGTCTCATTTCTGCGCTAAGGTTATGAAATAAAGGGCTGATAAAAGTTGACGGTGAAGCTTGTTTGTTTTGACCGATGAATAGGTTAACTGCCCTGGCATTGTAGCAAGCCTTCTGTGAAACTCTGGGCCTCACCTCATTGTGGAGCAAATTACCTCGAATCTATGGCCTGTTTATTGGACTCACAAATCCTGAAAGTTGTTAGCACCACTGGGCTGAAGAACAGAGGGGAAGATTGTATACTAATGGCCCTGTAATGCGTTTGTTTTTTTTCATTTGGTTGAGATATCAAACCATCAATATCTGTGTTTTACTGTTAAGCCTGAAGTTCTTTCTTATTATCATTTCACTTATTTTTTTTCTTTTTAGGTGTTTGACTGACAATCTCATCCAGAATGATTACAGAATGATTACAGAATGAGCTTAGTAACTAGATGACCAGATCTGACCTCCATTTAATTCAGTTCTTTTGTGTGTATCACACAGTGAATATACACAAAAAAATGTGCTACCAGACCATTCCTTGTAACTTATAGTTCCTAGCTCCTGAAAGCAAAACTGGATTTTTCACTTCGTTTTTTATCTTGGTAATGGAACAAAAATGCAGTGGTTTGGTATGTGTCTCTGTCACTTTGCTCATAAATACTATCTATCAAATGAATCCTCATGTTGCCTACAGGATATTATGCCTACAAAATTTCTAAAAGAGATCTTTAGAATTGTTCTGTAAATCTTACTAATCATAAACAGCTTCCACTGTTCCACTGTTCTCGCCTATTTTAGACGTGATAGACTGAAAAAACAAAAACAAAAAAAATGAAAGAACATTTTATATTTCCTTGTCTTGAGCAATTGAGATGATCCCCAAACTGCCTTGTTCATGAAGTTTTAAAGGTTATTTTCTTACAGCTAATTTCTTTTTTGAATGGAAGCAATATCTTTAAGAAATATCAGAGAGAAATTTCCTCTTAGACCCCAGTGCACCATTTGATATAGCCGACCACAACATACTCTAAACCGGCTTGCAAACTTTGATGACATCAAGGACACCGCTCTAAATTGGTTTTGTTCTTATCAGACAAATATAACTTTCTCTGGGATTGTGGGAAATTCCTTCTCTTTTTCAGCCCTGTTCCTGGAGTTCCCCAAGGTTCAGTTCTCGGCCTCATTTTGTTCTCTGTTTGCGTGCTTCCTCTGGGCAGCGTCATTGAAAACATAACATCCTACACTGCTGCTACGTGGGCCACACAGCTGTATTCATACTGCCTAAAACTACTCAAAGCCTGGCCATCAGGTCAGATATTAAGCGCTAAATCTCATAAAATATCTTTCAACTAAACAACACAAGTTTGTTCTTTTTGGTCCACCAAACTCTTTGAACATGCTTAAGGGTACTCTTGGCAACCAATCAGCCCAACTTCAGCTGGCCACTCAAAATCTGGGTGTAATATTTGACAATAAACTCTGTGTCAGTGATCAAGTCAAGAGGGCTGCTCAGTCCTGTTTTCTGCAGCGGAGGAGCATCTTTAAAATGAGGCCCTTTGTATCTTGCAGACCTTAAGAAAGTTTCCCATGCTTTTATCTCATCTTGTCTAGACTACTATAACTTCCTCAACTCTGGCCTAAGTCAGAGATCGTGCTCTCATTTGCAGCCAGTGGAAAATGCAGCTGCAAGGCATCTAACACACTCTATGGAATAAGAAGATATTACATCTATTTTAGCCTTTCTTTGTTGGCTGCTGGTTAGTTTTAAAATTGATTTTCAGATTTTACTGACAACCTTTAAGATTCAGTGTGTCTGCCCCTCAGCTGCATCACTGGCCTTTTAACTCTTCACAGGCCAAGGTCCGGCCTGAGATCCTTGGGCGAGGTTCTCCTGGCTTGTCCTGAACTTGTCAGACACTAGAGGTGCCATCAGAGGCCCTAGACTTTGGAATGCCCTGCCCGAGAAACTAAGACCAGCCAAACCATCTTTTAAAACATGCTTTAATGAACAGACTAATGCTTGTCCTGTTTAATCCCTCTTGTTTTATTTATTATTTTTCAAAATATACACCCTCTCTTTTATTCTTGCTCCTAGAGGGCTATCTGCCTCTCCGTCTTCTATCCTTATCTTAAATTTTATTCAGGTGTGTAATTGCTTTTTGTTTGTTATTTTATGCTATTTTGGTTATCCTTTGTCCTCTGTTAATTCTGTAAAACACTTAATTGACTGTGTTTGAAAACCGACTGTGTTTTGAAAAGTGCTGTATGAAAATCTTATTATTGTTATGAGCAGTAGTAGTAATAGTTGTATTTCAGCAAGTATGCCTTCTAAAGTAGGGCAGTCTGCACTCTTACATGACAGAAAAAGGTGTATTCTGTTACGCTATAACAGGAGAGATCTTTGTGAGGACTCATCCCAGCTCCCTCATGTTGTCTGTAACAATTTCATCCAACACTCCAAAGGCCTGAACCGCAGCACTGTCCATTTTAAATGACTGACTTCTTCACCTGAGCTAGATGCTCTGGGACATTATGCAAATACCCTGCACACCCGCAGACCTGACTGCTCTCTGCCTGTAATCAGATGCCATTATGCGCTGATGGCTGCGAACGCTTCTTCGGCAATTAAGTTCACAATGATCATTATGATTTTCAGACCAGGTGGGGGAGGTGAGGGCACGGGTTCGGAGATGGACCGAATATAAAAATGCACAACAGAACACGGGCTTGGCAGCTACTGCCATCAGTACACACCAGTGCATCAGTACACTTGTGATCACAGTTTGGCCCATTGCACATCTTCCTGTTTGTGGGGAGACGGCAAGTGATGGAATTAATGAGTGGTTTTGATCACAGCCATGAATAAATGATGATAAAAGAATATGTTTATATTTTGAAAATAAACTCGACTTTGTATCAGTGGAAACATCTCTTAACATTGCCGGCTTAGAGAAATGTTGTTTATCCTTCATCCATAAAATCAGCAACCATGTCGGACTGCAGATAACGCAGCCCGTTTTTGAAAAGATCAACGTGGTTCTGTCAGTGCTGTTCCTGAAGGGCCTGGAGTGAACACACTTACAAAGAGCATACTACCATACTGCATACTGTCTGTCCCTTGCGAACGCCTGTGGTAGTCCCCTCCTTCTTCTTGTGTTCCTGTCTTCATACCGCCATAGGAGGACTAACTCTGGCCTCATTACTGGGAACAGATTCTGCACCGATGAGAGCCTGTCGGCCATGCAAAATATCTGGTTCAATATTTCAATATTTCATCATGCCCTTACGGCAGAGAGAGTAAACAGTGCTGTGCAATTCTCCAGAACTTCTCTCTTTTTCTCTCTTTCTTTGTCAGTGCTAACCTCTCTATATTTTGCTGTCTTTCTTCTATCTCTGTCTAACCCTTCAAATGCCCTCTGCTCCTCTGTACTTTTGTTTCTCTCACTTCCATATAAGCTCTTTTTCTTTTTCTTTCTTTTTTCTTCCTTTCTTTCTTTTTCTTCCTTCCTTTCTTTCTTTCTTTCTTTCTTTCTTTCTTTCTCTCTCTCTTTCTTTCTTTCTTTCTTTCCTCCTCCATCATTCACTTTCTTTCCTTCATATAATTCTCTCTCTAGTGCAAGAAGAGTGGCAGTCCTTTCAGCAGAAAGCTCTTCCCTGTTAAAGGGTCAGGGTTCAATTTTGGATGGAGTCGTTCTTTTGTCTGAAAAATCTGACCCATCTGACACCAGGCTCTACGCTAGACTGAAAACTACCACTCCATCTGTGCTTTTATGATTCCAACTCAAGCAGAATATCTGAGGGGTTTAATTCTAAATGCTATCCACTAAAATAATACAGTCCCGCATGTTAATGCTTTGTAATGACAGGTCTTAAGATAGTAAATAATGTCAGTAGTGATTCTTGATGAGTTTTATTTTCATACCAGACATGTGCGTGGAGTCAAAGACACGCTATTCAACTGGTGGCCTTCGTCTTTTGTAAACTGATCATTCAGTCTGAGTTTGTTGTCAGGTTGAGGTATTGAAATTCTGCTGAGGCCCTTCAAAACTGAGTCAGCAAACCAGTGAATCATTCCACGGCATCCTATCCTCTCTCCTACATCTTCCTACTGCTTCTAATTTGTTTTCATAAAAAAGCAAACTGTTGCTCTCCTTATCTCTTCTTGTCGTTTCTTTTCTAGCATTTCTATCACAAGAAGATTGTTATGTCACTGTTATTCTCCTTCCTGCATGCCTTACTGTTGGTTTCTTATGTTGATGATGTAGGAATATAATACTACTACTACTATTACTACTACTACTACTAATAATAAAAATAATAATAATAATAATCATAATAATAGCCTTATTAAACCAGGTAAAGTCTTACTGAGATTAAAATCTCTTTTGCAAGAGTGACTTGGCCGAGAAGGCAACTCAAGACAACTGACGGAACTAATTCTGCTGTTGACCTCCCTGTAACTCAGTCTGGACAAGAATATCAGAAAAATGACTGAACGCACGTACAAACTCAAGGCTCTAACAGTAAGACTCCACAGAAAACAGGAGAGGGTGGCGTCAGCATCATCTGGTCCCTCTGGAGGCTACCTTCATTGCTTCTGATGTAGTAATTGATGTCTTTCCTGCATGTCTGACACTGTATTCTTCAAATATCCAAGCAGCCTTTGAGCGCCCATTTCTTAGTGTGATTACACTGAAGTTTTAAGGAAACCTGAATCAAAGTCGCACAATAATTTCCTGCTCTCAGTCAAACACAAATTGCCTGTGGGGGGCCCATAACAGGTGTGTAATCTACATAACGCAATCACCACATAATCACAGCAATTACAGGCACACTAAATTGTGGCTTGCATTAAAAGCTATTGAGCATATCGCTTGTTTTAGTTTCAGGGCCTTCTGTGCCAAGACTTGATGCATACCCCCCACCCAATTTTACATTTACATTTCAAGCATTTAGCTGACTCTCTTCTCCTAAGAGACTTACACTGAATGCAACAGTAGAATATATTTTTCAGCTCCTAGATCTCCAACATTACAGCCAGGTCATAGCTTTAGTGACAGTGCTTCGCTTCAAAGGGCAAACAGCCTTTTGAAGCTTTTTCAAAGGTCATGGCCAGGGTTTAGCTTTAAAGGAACACTTCACTCAAAAATGAAAATGTTATTATCTACTCATTCCCATGCCAGCTGAAACACAGGTGAAGTGCCTTTTTCATACAGCACACTGATGTTAGCTAGTGCAACTCTGAAGCAGCCTTTGCCAAAACAACAGAGTTCCTAAAAGGGCAAAAAATGACAGCAAAATAACTCCATACAGCTTGCTCTGCATGATCCAACTCTTCCAAAGCCAAACAATCTTGTCTTGAGTGCAAAGACCTATTTACACCGTTATTTAGCTCAAATCTTGATAGCCTCTGATAACAGTTCCCAGTAATGTGTGCCCAAGCCTCTTGTGCCCACGTTCTGCTTGATGAAAACTTGCAAGATTTCTTCTTTTGAGACCTCACATCAAACTTGCTTGTATTTCCATGTTTACACTGATACGCTTCGCACAGACTCAACACATGAGCTGAAAGAGTTTGGTCTGTTACCAAGCCATTGCAACCAGCACCAATATTATGAAAAGAGAGAAACTGTGTGTTTTTGCCGGATGCTGAACTTGCAAGTTCTTGTCAAGGCTCAGGTACATGTTAGCATGACCTATTTTGCTATCAAAGGCTATGGTGAAGATCTGCACTCTTTAGAAGATGCATGGGTCAGACAGCAACTGTGTGAAGCCATTTTGTTGTCATGTTTTGACCTTAATGGAACTCTAAAAGCCTGTAGCCATTGACTTCATTTGTTTTGGAGAAGGCTGCTGTGCTAGCTACCTCCCTGTTTGCTGTAAGGACAAAGGTACTTGACCTACGTTTCAACTGGCACGAAGTTGAGTAGATAATGACAAAATTTTCATTTTTGGGTCAACTGCTCCTTTTCAACCAAAATGATACCAGTAAATGCTATTAAATGATACACAGTTCATTTCTGTTCCAAAACTTCTTTTGTTCCGACAGAAGATAAACGCTGAATTCATTTTTCTCAGTTTCACTGTTCATGCAGTTACTGCTCTGTAGTTCTGCAGGGCAGAAAATTCCTGTGATCATATAGGACAGAAGTGCTAGGAAAAGTAAAATAGGGGCTAAGAGTAGAGGCGGATGCCTGTGTCTTAACCTGTGTCTGAGTTAGCTACAGTCAGGTAGTGCTGCTTTGCGTCAGCGATATGAACAACTGGTGATGTCAAACAAATTGATGGTCAATATGAGGGAGCAGAGGTCACATGACACCATACAGCGTTAATCCTCTAGTCTCTGTTTTATGTTTCCATCTGTGGTGCTAAGCGCTCATTGTTGTGGTGTTTCTGCCACCTGTCAATCAAACGGTGTGTCCAGTACAGGGATGTGTTTTCTTTGTATTTTCTGTTGAAGGAGTTTGAGTTTCTGTAGGTGGCACTCTTTTCTTTGTCAGTTCAGCCATGGTGGCTGTCACTGCTCGTGCTAACTACCCAGTTCTATTTCAAACACATCACCTCCTGTTTGCCAGATGATTTTTCCATCCAGTAACTGGTTGTTGAGAACAGCAAAAGCAAAAAAAAAAAAAAAAAATTCCATGAACTGGCATGATGCTGAATCACTGCTGTGTTACTGTATGTCAATCAGGGATAGACAGTAGCAAAACAGGCAGTTCTTTTTATGAGGACGTTGCAGATTTTTACTTTATGTGTTTTTATCTTTTGTGGAAATAAACCTTAACATCAACCTAATGGGAGTTTCTGGGGTGGAGGGAGGGAGACCACAGGAGGAGAGGCAGTCAGGGCAGCTAATTAGGTCCAGTTGAGGTCTCAAACAGCAGGTCTGCAGGTTAAACAGCAGTCTCATTCTGGAGACTGTCAGAGGAGTCAGGCAGGGCTGCGCATGATGGATGAACGGGCGTATGGCTATTGTTGGACCCATTAAAGAAAGCTCATCAGCACATACATTGCATACTCATATCCATTTCCTCACTTGTACAGATGACACAGCTAGAGGCAACGCACAGTAGCCTCTCCCATTTGTTTCCATTAGCATTGCTAAAATGTTGGCAAACTTCTGCTGGATGTTTTTGGCGATTATCACACCAATTTAAAAGCTGTTCTTGATGAATAAACAATGACACAGGGAAGACCAGGATTCAAAATGTTCTATGCCGGCCTTCCTTCTTCCAGGTTTTCATTAACAAGCGTGGTATCAGGCAAATAAGCCATATAACACTCTGAGTGATTGATTATCATCATCTATTGCCGAGTCATCATCAACAGACTCCAATCAGCCAGATGGTTCTTAAAGGAGCACCACTTTTATTCAGGGGAGGAAAAAAAAAAGGGATTGTTTTGTTTACAGCATTAGGCCAGCTGTGTTATGAGAAGACGTCTTCACAGATATTACACTGCTGCTATAAAGAGATCAGGCTTGTTCCTTTAAATAAATTGCACAGAGGTTAAGAAGAAACCTCACAGATGGTTATCGCAGATTCAGAACCTGCAGATCCAGGCAGAGCAGCGTCACACTGCGCTTTCACCGGTTACAGCGCGAGCCTGATTTATCTAGAAAAGGTTTGTACAATTTTAGGAAACTAGACCGTTCTGCAAATCAATACCAAATCAGCAAACAAGCGGGCATCCTTGGTCTAATGTGATTGTCTCTGGGGATCTGTGATGTGAAAATGTTTCAGACCCCCTGGCTGTAGACGGTGCTGCTGTATCACAGTGATGCACTTTGTTGTGTAGATGCTACTCTTTTATCATGTCGGTGTTCTTCATGATGGAGACAAGGCGGGCTGAGTGGCCAAGTATACGAGAGAGAAATCCTATCAAAGTGTCCTTGAGCAAGACAGTGAACTCCTACCTGCTCGCTTATCTAGCAAGTCCCTTGGGAGCCTCAACTATAGTGGTAGCCATGAAAACCCACTGCAGCTGTCCTCCTCTACTACATCAGTCACTGCAGCCTATTCTTTATCACGCTGTAGACAGAACTGAAACAGAACTGTAACATAAAACCCTGATATCTCAAACCACTTATTGCTAACACCATGCTTTTCACCTTGCAGCGGCTGAAACTAAAAGCAAATTTGAATTTTCCAAACAATTTGTGTTAGAGGCAGAGCAGCTTGTGCAGAGAGCATACAGTAAAATGTATGACTTCTCCACCGGCTACCTCGGCGAATGCCTCAAATACGATGTTAATGTAATTGGTAGTCTTGTGCAGGCGATAGTAGATGGCAATGTTCTGAAAAAGGACTCTGATGTAAAACGGGGGAAGAACAACTTCTTTTTAACCTGGGGCTAAAACGAAGTTAAAGTCGCAGCAGATGAATGTAACATCTAATCCCTCAATTTAATCCCAGCCTGAAGAGAGCATCTAAATGCTGACAAACTAATGCCACCATTTATAAAACGGAGGAGAAGAAATATGGATTTGCTCAACTCTGTATTAACAGTGTCGTGAGGTGGCTGCCGGCAATGATAATCCAGCAGGCAGGCAGCAGATGGATGGAGATGGCTACCGTTCTGATCAGGAGGTCTTAACCCCCCCCCATCCCCCTCCTCCTCTTACCTTCCATTGTCTGCCTAGGAAAGAAAATCACAGAGGAGCAGCTGAGGATTTTACCTGTGCTGTTTTCAGTTTTTACTAACATCTTTCCCATAAATGTCGGCACATGTGAGCAACAATAAATCAAAGGCCAACACAAAGTGAGGGACGCCACACCCTAAGCATGATAAGATATGAATGTATGACTGTCTTAAGGTGTGAATCTTAAGCTGTGTCTTAAGGTGTAATCCTATGGGAAGCGACTGGTTTGGGGTTGCAGCTCCTTACAAAGCGCCAGACCGGGCAGTTTTAGAAAAACATCGGCTGCTAATCACTATGAAGAATGTCAGCGGAGAGCCAACAGGACACTGTCGCTGTGAACAAACAACGCTGGTAGAGAGATTTGTTTTAAAAGCGAATACCCCGAGCTGTATGACATGTTCACTAAAAGATACTAGCCAACAACACCGACCACACAGAGGCAGTGCTTTGACAGACTGGGAGAGTGTTAGGAATATCTGGTAAGTTTTTCACAGCATAGTCTACTGTTTTGCTAGCTAGAAACGTCGGTTTATGCTAACTGCTAACGACACTTCTTCACGCCTTCAGTGTCCGCCTCTGAACTAGCAACCTCTTCCTCATCATGTTTACTAATGTTTACAGAAAATGTTAATAATAATATAATAATAATATAATAGGTTATGTCACTTGACCCACCGACACAAAAAGCCTCTCGGCAGTTCACTTTCAAAAAATGCTAAGTGTTCACACCCCTAAGGACCAATCCTGCCAATTACCAACACATACTTGTATGTTTGTGTCTGTGTGCTAAGTACAGTTGCCTTGAAATGAATCCTGAATGCAGAAACTAGTAGAAGCACATCAATGATAAGAGAGAGGATCTGTGTAAAGGAACTGCTTCCTCAGATGTCAAAATAAGGCTTTCTTTGTGATTCCATCTTGTTTGAAGGCATAGAGGAGCTGCCTGTGAATGCTGTATTATTGTAGCACTCTGTCCACCTGGCTGCGCCTTCATGCCGATGCATCAAAGAGTCCCAACATATTTCA
Source organism: Neoniphon sammara (assembly GCA_900302535.1). Taxonomy (NCBI): domain Eukaryota; kingdom Metazoa; phylum Chordata; class Actinopteri; order Holocentriformes; family Holocentridae; genus Neoniphon; species Neoniphon sammara. The sequence goes on along the minus strand of OMKZ01018178.1, from coordinate 25,667 downwards.
GGAGCATTTTAAGTTTGAAATGCACTCACCATTAATTTCTCTTGACAGTTAAGGTTGCTCAGGTGTATGTTAATGACGTTTTGTTTTTTTTTTCTTCAAAGAGTCCTGTTGCCATTAGAGTCGTTGAGAAAATGACCCTGGGAGGCCACCGTCTCATACTGTAGTTGACCCTTAGAGTACACACAGACAGCTTGTTTATCTATTGTTTTATTTTTAAATCATCACTTCCCGCATGTCTCGGATACATTTTCTCTCCATTTTCAAGGATAATTGGCAACCTGTTTTTAATTTGCATCAAGTCTCTCCAGGGCCCCTCTAAGGAGAAGACAGGCTCTGCATTTGTGATTTATTATGATTTTTTTCTGACTGCTCTAAATTTTATACACTCTCATGTGGAAAACAGTCCATTTACCAAAATACATGGAGCGATGTACTGTAACTATCCCGTGTTCTTTTAAATTGTAGTGAAGGTCTATATAGAATAGGAATTTCCTATTAAAGATGACTGGTTGAAACATTTCACTTATTAATCAAACTTTACCTTTTCTACTATATTAGCCTTAGCACTCTTACTACCTCCAACATCTAATAGGGAGCATGGACTCTGGAAAAAAATAATCATTTCTCCCCTACATTATTTACAGATATGAGCATTTTGTCTGGGGTTGGAGTGATTAATCACTTGTTTACTATTGAGCAAATGCTCCCTCACCCCTTATTTAACCTCTTACAGCTGAGTGCTCATTAGTAGAATTGGTTATAATGGAATGGATTGGATATATTTTCTTTTAAACAACATCATTTGGATGTGTTCTTGAAAATCCCTGTCCTGGTTTACGCCGATGTTCTAAGTTATGCAATGAAATATTAAGAGTAAAAAGAGTATTTTTATGCACTGGTATACACAATGTGCTGGGTTATAATGCAAGCCATTAGTCTACTCTATGTAATTGTAGTAGCCTAATTGCAGTTAAAATTGCACTATGCAAAATTGCTGGGGGTCAATTTTGACTCATCTGACAAAAAAGCATGTAATTTGACAGTTGAGTCTATATGGTTCTCATCATTGACTGATAAATTGTGGGCTTATTCCATGTTTTTGGTCAATTGAGTCTAAAAGGTCCTCACTTAAATCAAACCTTGGCAATTTTACATAGTGTGTCTTTGAAGTACTAGTATACTTAATATAATGACTTATAGAGCATGTTAAAACATTATCATACCCTGTACGGTTGCAGATATGTTAAAGCACAATATGCTTTATTTAATGACAGATATTGAAAAGTGTTATCCTCTTTGAGGTATTGGGTAGGTGTGAGCCACGCCATCACACTCTGTGATTGATGCTTAGTTTAAGTGCTCACAGCACCAATGTCAGCAGCTCAAGGACAGCGGCAAGCATTTATCACCGCAAGCCAACCATGACCAACTCTCTCCCAGTGACCTAGCCCGCCACCAGCACCTACCCCTTTAAATGACCCTCCGCCAACACACCTACCTCTTTAAATGACCACTCTACCGACACCTACCCCATTAAATGACTTCATTCCACCTGTCCCTTTAAAATGTTTACAACAAAAATGTTCCTCTGAACAACTAAAAGTGGGAGTTTGTCCTGCAAATCTTATTTCTTACAAAACTTCTTGTATGACAAAAATCTACCAATAGTTTGAGTTACTTGTAATGCTTGAAACAGGTGGAGGGGTCTCTCTTACTTAAAGATTATGACTCATGTGCATAGAAATAACTTGAAACTGCATTTAGAGTGAGGAATTGAGAGAATAAAAGAAGTGTCTCACCTCATTAGCATTTTTCTTATTTAATTGCTTTTAGAAAAAGAATTTTTTTTGGCATCCCACATGAAAATAAATTACTTGTTAAGACTCAGCTCTCGTGTTGTCCATTACCAGCCACCCAACAGCTTACTTCATTTCCAAAAGGCTTCTGGTAAACCAACTACAACCCATATGGACTGTGAATTATCGAACCACAAAATGTCTGAATTGGAGCTAACTTGATCACACCGCTACATTAATATTGAACTGTTGCGGCACCTAAAGCCTTAAATGAGTGCTCGTACCACCAGACTGCATTTTAGCATTAGAGATGATTCAGTGATTAGGCAAAACATGCTGATGTGCATTTTTGGAGAGCGTGGAATAACATTAGTGGTTTGATATTGCCACAGGGGGAGAGGGATTGACAATTTGCAATAATCATGTTAAAAAAAGTGATTCTGGTTGACTTAAAATGGAATAAACATGACTGCTTAATGCACGGCTGCATTATCCTTCCCATCCTCCCCACTGTTCTTAAGAAATTGGGCTTCTGAGATTTCATAATTACTTGTCTTATTCTTGGCACAGCTTATGAAAGATTAAAATTAAGTTAAAGGCAGGCTTCTTCCTGTGTTGTTACAGAAGTCCTTTTTGTATGCCAATATCTGGGGTACTTATCACAGAAATGGATATCTCATAAACGGGTGCTCGTAGATACTCATGGATACTTGGCCAAATTTGTCAGCGTCAAATGTAACATCTAAACTCTGTTCAGACATGCTGGGCATGTGAAGCCCAGAGGAGCGCTGTGAAGAGGAGATCGAAGGGACTGAAGGCAGAAATAAACGGAGTGGAAAAACATGGGCTTATGATAGTCTGTCGAGAAATGGTTCGCCTGGCCATGTGTCTTTGATTTTGGTTGGAGTTAGAATCATATTATTGATTTGTGAGAGCAGCCCGACAATGGCGCTTGTAGCTGATCCTCCGAGAGTTTCGAGACAGAGGCGGAAAAAGACAGAGGGAGAGAGGGTGGCAGGGAGGGAGATAAAGAGGAGCAGGCGGAGAAAGACAGATAGAGGGAGGGAGAGATAGAGAGAGGAGGAGCGAGCGACAGTAGCATGAGTGAGGGTCTGCTTGCAGAAATAGAACGACTCCCCAATCAATTGTGTGTCCATGGCCCTGCTGTGAGACTGCAGGGGATCCCTCAGCAGGAACACATAAAGGAGAGGTCGTAATGGGCCAATACATTAGATAAATGGCATTTACTGCTATGGTAACGACTCCAACCTGGCTGGAGGTTGCCCACCGTGCTGGCAGCAGGTTTGTATTTATAGTCCTCTCTTGCTCCTTGCTGTGTAATTTCTCTGAAAACCCCCACCGCCGCCACAGCCAACATCACCAACAACATCACCATCGCCACCGCCACTTCCTCCTCCTCCTCCTCCTCCAATTCAAGCACGTCTTCTCTCTCACTCTGCACCTCCCCTAGTCTCAGTGATCCTTCATCAAAGAACCTGCTACCCAGATGCTCAGCTGCCGCCCTCCATCCTGGACCACCATGGACGCCAGGTTTTAGGGTTTACATGATGCTGCTGGCTGTCCACCACTTCCTGTCAGTGCAGGATGTGACACACTGCTGAGCTTAGTGTTACCCAGGCAGGGAGCACTAGTGAGAGGAGCATGAAGTCCACTCACGCTTAGTTCTTATTTAGTTCTTTATTTTTGTGCATATGATGAAACAGAAACAAAAGGATACAATACACTATGATAACAAAATGTACAGGTGCCATGAAAAAAACCTTGGGCTCGTAAAAACCCTACTAACAGCTGAAATTAAATACAGTTATGTATGCATGTCGCATGCATATATAACTATTTAATTTCAGTAACTGAATAACTGCCTGCTGCATTTGTGACAGTGACATATAGTCCTAATTACTGATCAGTTTATTAAAGCTACACTATGCAAAATTGCCAAGGGTCTTTTTTTTTGTTTTTGTTTGACTGACAATAAACGTGGAATAAATATGTAATTAGTCAGTGAGTTGGGCCACTGATAAAAACCATGTAGACTCAGCCATCAAATGACATGCCTAAAGGGTCCTCACCTAAATGAACCCATGGGAATTTTGCATACTGCACCTTCAATTTCATTTTATTAAAATGTGACACTGACTCCCTTGCTCCATCGTTGATTAGCTGCTTTGTAGAACACAGTAACATTAGCTCATATCATATATATCATATATCACATAATATCTACATACATGGGAAAAAAACTGCTGGTGAAACAGTGTCATTCATCATGCAATGCAAGAGTATGTGTTGTTTTACCATAATTAAAATATTAAGTTATATATCATCATATTTAACTGTATGGCAGCAGTCCACATAAGCTATACCCAGGGGTTTAATTTCCAGTCATGTGACATCATCTGATGTTTTTTTGCATACAACAGGATTGAGGGAGTTGTATGCAAAATCACAGCTAACGTGAAGATTTTTATTTAAAGTTGCGTTATGTAAAATTGCTGATGGTCGACTGAAGTGAGCACCCCTTGGACTCAGTTGACAAAATGTGAAATAAGCATGTAATCTGTCAGGTCCAGGGGTGAGAACCATGTAGACTTCACCATCAAATTGCGTGCCTATTCTGCATTTTTTGACAGTTGAGTCTGCAGGGTCCTCACTTCAATTGACCTTCAGAAATTTTGCACCTATAATGTTCACAATAAAACTTTATACACCTGCCTTTTAATTAGATACTGTTAAATAAAGAACAGAGCGCTGATTTGTAGAAAATGACTTTTGCCACTGTGATGTGGTTTTAATAATGTACAGCTTTGAAGCAGTGATGAAATTTGATTGCATGCAGGTACAGAAGAGCGATGTCCTTAGATAGCATGCAAGTTTAGAAGGATGAAGTGTCTCATTTCCTGACTGCTGGATTTGACTTTGCCTCCATGGCGCCAGTGTAAAAAACACAAGTACTGCCTGTGGCTTCTCAGGGCTCCAGTGAAATAAATGATGTGATGAGTAGCCAACAGCTGACAGGGCACTGATCTGATACTGCTTATTGTTAGAGGAGAGAGATTGGGGAATGATGGCATGAATGCCCACACTCCACATCTTTAATTTCCTCGGCTGGCTTTGATGTGGGTCCAGAGCTGAGTGGGAAGAGGACATTTTCATTTAGAATAAAGATGCTCCCATGTCTGTTTCCCGAGTTTCCATTTATCCTATGCCTTAATTTCAGCCTCGGTAATACCTAAAAAGATTTCAGATTCTATTGTTCACAAAAACACCCCCTCCTCTACCCCCTACATCCTTCTTCTCCCCTTGGCGGATGAATAATTAATTCCACATTCAAAGGAAAAGGGCGAGCGGGCTCACAATATTGTCTATGTACGCATACTTACAACCCACAGACCATTGTCACGTTCATGTCTCCCCGGGGAGCAATTCCAACACAATTTACTGAACACGGACATTACACTGTCAAAATCAGGCCAGAGAGCTGCGCCGTCCCAACACAACATCTCTGGTCAACTAATGTACAGGAGAAGAGAGGAGACTGGGGAGGGCTTTGCTTTCAGGTAATGGCTCCTGGTGACGCCTATTCATTAAACAGAGTGGCTCAACAATGGAGTACTACGTAATGTGTCTGCTTTACACATCTTGCATTATTTATGAACAGTGAACAGCTTTTCATTCGGCACGGGTTAAAAGCTTAAAGGTTGTTCAGGGACTTGTTTTTATGCAGCTCCGTTTGCATTCAGTATGATGTTGAAATTTAAAGGGACATATAGCCTGGTTCAAAGCCCCAATGTGCATTTTTATTCACATCCAAATAACAACAAATGAATAGGATATGTTGTATAGAATCAATCTGCACCTGTGTGCACGTGCTTAAATCCCCCCATTTTCCTGAAAGTGCCTTTCCAATTATGCTTGAGACATTTGGTGCGTACTATTGGCTCTGGGTGTAGATAGTGGTGAGCTGGTTGTGGCTATCAAGGTGAGGCTTGTGGGCACAGAGCGGGGAAGTCATGGCAACAACAGCAACAGTGGAGAGCAGGGAGAAAAGAAAGCCGTGAAGCGAAATGTGCATAAGAGCTGCTCAACAACACAATGAAGACTGACATTGTGATGTCGGTGATACTCTGCAGCAAGAAGTGGCTGGTCCAAGATGTGCTCTGATGCAGTGGCTTTCCTTTTGAGGATATATGTAAATGAGAAGGTACTCAAAGGTTTGATTTTATTGTTACAATCCACTTTGAACATCTCAGAAATCACTCCATGCCCAAGCTCACCATTCACCCCGCTGTACTTGTGCTGTTCTCCTCATTCATGTGGCCTCTAGCGCTGCAGACCAAATGTCACTATCAAGATCAATAAACTTTCCTGACGCATAACTAGGTTGGTGGTATTTATAAGGAAAGTACCTTTTTTTGAAATGGTCCATCTTTGTGGCGATGGACCTGTAGCATCTGTAGCAATGGGAGGGATCGCAGATTATTTTGCCTGCATGCTTGGCAGAGTGTGTGTGGAACAGGGAGTCCACAGAAGGGAGGTCACAGTCAATGATCTTGGAGGCTTTTGTGACAATCCGCTATTCTAGGATGAAACACGCACTAAACATGCAAATCCTAATAGACAAGACCACCATGCTGTATCACACCAGGCCATTTTGGGGGGTTTGTTGGGTTTACTTGGATTGTGTATCTTTTTTAAGCTTTTAAATAAAACACCAGACCAGATCCCTCTTGCCACATGGTATATGGTCAAGACTTCTTCCAAAGTTTTGCAGACTTGAGATGGAGGAAGATATAAAGGAAAGACAGCTACATTTTGAGGCTGTACAAGCTAAGATATACAATCTGTAACTGGTATGGTCAATGACAGATCAATCACTATTGATTGTAAATATGAACACTTACCATTCAATGTTAGAACCAGGGGAACAGACTTAAAGGGACAGTTCACCCATTTTGAAAAACTTGATATTATTTCATTTAACCCAGCTGTTATGTAGGACAGAGGTGGTGCCGTCTTCCTCTCATCATTCACTTACTCACTGTGCTGGACATGCTAGCTAACATGCTACTTCCCCTTGGCTAACATTGTTAAAAATAACCAACCAGCACAGTGAGCTGCCACACAAGAAAATAGTTGTACTGGTGATTTTTGTTTTGATTTTTTTAATAACTGTCAACTTTTTTTTGATGCTATTTCAGATTACAAAAATTCTGACACATATCATCAAACCCAAACTTTGTTTATTTATCAACTGGAGTGGATTAAGGCAATTATTTTTCAGAATGTTAGCCAGAGGGGAAGTACAACTCTATTGCAGGTGGCTAACGATTAGCATTTGGAGCATCTAGCTAGTTTCTGGTACCCGGTAACGATGAGAGAAAGACGGCACCACTACTGTCCTACATAACAGATAGGGGGTATGTGAAATAATATCAAGTTTTTCAAAATGGGTGAACTGTCCCTTTAATATCTGCAATTTTAAGTATGTGTGGTCCCCATTGGGAATTGAACCCAATAACCTTGATAAGGTTTGTACCTTGCTTTAAAACACGATTTCCACCATTTGGAAAAACAGCAAGAACTGTAGAACAGACATGAACTGTACTATACCCTCGACAAAATCAATGCTTGTGTTCCTATTAGGGATATGAGTCATCCTAAGACCTTAACTTGCAAAGCAGTTCCTTTTTAACAGCTGAATCATCTGTGCTTTTAAATGGCATTTTTCCCTCAAAAAACATTTATACGTTTCTCCGGAAGTGAATTATTTTGCTATTTGTTTCAAAAGTACATTAGTCTGGGGCACACTGAACATACAAATGAAGAGTCAAGAGTTGGATTACACTGTGTAAACAATCTCATAATTTGAAACAGGACTTTGTACAGTATAATTTCTGCTGAATTCGCCAATCAACTCCCTCATTTAATATGTGGTTGCAAAGGTTGTACTACATGGTTGCTAGGTGATTTCTGATAATAGTTAAAGTAGACGCAGCAGTAGTAAAAGCGGTATTTAATTTAATAGCAGTAGCAGTGGTAGGTTGTTGTACGTGACTCTTCAGCAGTTCTTATGGAAACTGTATTGATGCTCATATTGAATGTTGTTGGCATTTATGTTTCGGCATTCATGTGTATACCAGCTTCTTTAAGCTTTTTGAAAAGCAGGGCAAAATGGATGCTGGGCAGTAATTGTTGAAGTTGCAAGAGTTTCTGATATACGGTGTTTAGGAATCAAACATTGCTTTATATCTTAGTAGTTCTAAAGCAAAATATATTCTCAGACCTGTAGAAAGTCCATCAAGGTGCCATAATAGTCACATTTAGCTTCTTTTCTCATAACCTTGAGTCACAATCATCAGTTTAGTGGTGTGAGGACACAGGAGAAGACAGGTTATCTTGCCGTTCATGTATATTTGTCAAATGAAATTATTTATTACGAATTACATGTTCACTAGAGTTGTACACATGCAGTGTTGCTGAAGTGGATTAATAATACAGACACTTACACACACATGCACGCACACGCACACACACACACACAAACGCACACACACACGCACACACACAGAGAACTGGCATCTATCTCTCCATTCTCAGTACAGATGGGGGATGTAGGAGTGATTAATGAGTTGTGTGTGTGTGTAGGAGGGGGGATTGATATTGGGGGTAATCTTCACCCTGTTGGTAAATCCTGTCCTCTATAACCTCTCACCTTCAGGTTGTCACCTCTCAGCTGCCCACTGAGTGTGTGCATGTGTGTGCTTTACAGTGTATATACTGTGCATAACACACACACACACACACACACACACACACACACATAGAGGGAAGTATGCCAGTGCTTTATGTGCTCGATCGATATGCACATTATACCATCGAACAACGCTTTGGGCTATTTCCTTGTGCAGCTTGAGGTCCAACTAACTGAATGGAAACAGAATAAAAAATAAAAATAAAAAATAAAAATAATAATAAATAAATAAATAAATTACAAGTTAACAGACAAACATGCAGCTGTTATTGAGTGCTCAATCCACACACTAATGTTAATAGATTCATATACACAAATATATATACCAATTAAACCATATAAATCATGCATGGACACATAAAACACTGAAAATGCATATGTGCATATCTTATGTACAAGATGTATGTGTGTCTATGTACGCACTGTATTTATGTATATATATAGATGTGTGTGTGTGTGTGTGCGTTTTACAGTACATGTACTAAATAGGATTATTTATTTCTCCTCTAATCCAGATATACTAGATACACTGAGTTCAGGTCAAAGTTGAAGTTCACACTGTCAAACCTCTGTCTAATGGCAGCCATCATCTAACATATTCCTAACTGCAGTGTTAATGGTTTTGTTTGTTGGAGGCCTGTATTAGGCCTTATATTGGCACACTACCTCTCACAGAAAATACTGTAAATTGCCCTCTGGTGGAAAAGTGGTGTTGAGGTTGCGGAGCTCCATCAGACTTAGAGCCCGAGGAATCAACTGATTCTAAAGTAGGGGCAACAGAGTTCAAAGACTAAAAGGCCGACATCCAAGTTCACTGCACGGTTTGATAAATACTGAGTTCTGATTGGCCAGTAAAGTCTTTTTCCTCATTAACTTATTGCTGTTTCAACTCCACAGTTTGATTTTTAATCACATTAACTAGCGACGCTTTGTGCCAAAATCGCGGCACTCCTTCCTTACTGAAGCGAAACACTGAGCTAGCTTAGAAACATGTAAGATTTTCCCAATATTAAAGCATTGCATTTTCACTGTTGTTTATACAACAGTTGGTTCCAGTCCAGAGATTTGATTGGATAAGAGGCATTCCATGGGTGCTGATATACAGCATAACAGCCACTCAGATGTTTTACTGTTATGTATCACTCCGCCTTAAAAGTGTTCTGTAACCCTAACCTACAGTAACAGCTGATCAGATCTACATTCAAACAAACTTCACACCATGACAGTGCAAAGATGGACACATTTCAAAGCGAAGCCTGGAGACTTCGGTGCAAACCTCCAGGTGTGTTCATATTATATCAGTAGACCTACTAGCTAGCCAGTGGTAATATACAGACCTAAACAAAGTAGCAAGCTACCAAAGTACAAAGTAGCAATCTAACTTGCAGTCGAGAAATTATTGATGTGTTGCTTGGCAACAATTAAGTCACTTGAATTCTGATGGAACTATTTGTGTTGGCGGAGCTGCATAAACGATTAAATAAATAAATCATAATCTGCTGTCCCTTATTACCATTACTTGATAAATGGTGTTTGTATGTTGTATTAAAGCAATATTATACTTGAGGTTGGCCTCCTGCCTATGACTGTATCATAGCTGTGCTGATGTACAGTATCACAGCACTCCCTCTTGTGTAATATTGCTTAATTAGAGGCTGAATGGAAATGGTATCTTTACAGTTTTGCTACAGTATATGCTGGTTACAGCTGTGGTACACTGGCCTATGGATGCTAGCTGCATATGTTTCTATGGTTGCAGTTCTGCAATTCTTTTTTTGGTGGAAGCTCCTAAGCCTGCATTTTACCTGTACTTTAGCTTATAAGTTAATTTATTAATTAATAACTAATTAATTTTGAATCAGTATTTTGTGCCCCATGACTGGTCATGATTGTAAAATTAGGCCAGAATCAATTCTTGATTCACCCTTTAGGGTATTTTTTGTGTTAATGACCAGCTTGCCACAAATGATACCTTATTAATCTTACAAAATATGCAACATTGGCAAATCAATATGCAAAAATACTACATATCTTACCTTATATAGGGAACTCTTAGCTCATGCTGAGCTATAGAGCTGAGATCCAGAGTGAGACAGATGTGATATATATGATCTATATGACACTCCTACTGATGCTGGGCCGTGCATGGTCAAACATGATATTCTGTAAGTAATATCATTTCTGGCATGAGAGACGCAGTGTTCCTCCTCTCTCTGACATATCAGTAAAGCTTGAATATATCACACACTGAGCGACATGATTCAATCACTGACTAAGGCCTGTTACTGTGCGACACGTAAGCTATTTAGAAGATCCATTCAGTCTAATTCCTTCAGCTGCTTGCAGCACGGATGCGTGGGTTTGCAATTTTTGAATAGATGACTTTGAAGATAGTTGTATTAACCCAAAAGAATCAAGTTTAACACTAAATACTCAGTACTCTTTCTTAAACCTGACTACTCTGGTTATACTGGATTGAAAGACAACAGGATGTATTTTCTCCTCAAATCATTTTCAAAATAGCTGCTAATGACAGATTGAATACAGTTTTGCCTGACACTCATTCATTCCACAACACAATTAATAAAGAGCCATGTAGGCAGACAGCAGGTCAATACAGAATTAGAAAATATTACCAGAGGTTCATTGCTCAGTAGCCCTAAAATGTAGATGGATACAGTCCATATTGAAATAAGTTTCTTCAGCCTGGCTTAAGGCCATAAATGGAACTTAGAAAATTACTTACAACCCTAACTGTTGTCCTCTAAAGCTTACTACAATTAGGTTAAATTTTATGTGCTACGTTGTTTTGCTATAGTAGGTCTCAGTTTTTTGCAAACCGATTCATCACCTTGAAAGACAGACGTGCCTCTTCATCATTCACGACATTTATACGTTGGAAGCTGCTTAGACCTGAACAGCGGTAGCCATCACAAAGTCCAGCATCCTGCAACCAGCCCACACCACTGCAACATTTTTAGCAAGACTGGCTCCTGCTCTGTGATGCCACCGCTAGTGTGGCAGGGAGCGCTCGCCGTGTAACGAGCCTCATTAGAACACAACTCCATCGCCACATCAAATGCTCTCCTTTTTACTCCAGGAGGGGGATCGCGATACTTGGGATATTTTAGCCC
>OMKZ01018178.1:0-13913 GCA_900302535.1 Neoniphon sammara | reverse complement strand
AAGAGGCAAAGTCAAAGTTTTGGGTCATTTTAGATCTCTGCTGCCAAGTAGAGTGGCGGAGGCGGCGCTGATTAATACAGAATTATGATAATGATCCGGCGGATGGGGAAAGGGCAGATGAGGGCTTCTTATTATCTGCCTAGCTCAGGTGATGATGGATCCAGGCTCTGCTGCTCCCTGACATTGGGAAGGGACGGAGACAGAGTTCTTCATTTTGTCAAGTCAGCAGGCCCCAAATCAGGAGGCTGTTCTTTCTGGCCCGCCGCTGTCCATTTGTTGGTCAGGGCGGCCACGCTGGGTTGTAAATATCTCAGGGAGAGAATGACCTCGTTTCCACTTGATCCTCCTCCGCCACCCCCACCCCATCTCACACACACACACACACACTCAAACACAGACACACACACCTCCTCCTCTGTTCTGCATTACTTTAATTGGAGCTCAGGGTATGCAGGCAACGCCAGACACCCCCCTTCACTCTCTCTCAGTGTCTCTCTCCCTCTTTCCAGATCAAAGTTGCTGCTCTGTGTCTCTCCGGTTCTCTCTGTCATGTATCTCCCTTTGTTTCTCACTCTGTGAAATCTCTATCTATCTATTTTTCTATCGTCCATCCGTCTGTCCATCCATCCACATCTGTAGGACCACTGAGCCCAGCCAGAGGCACCGCTGCTGGGTAGCGAACCTGAGTCTCTGCGGTGGTGGGTGGGTGATTTCACCCCTGTGCCACCCGGGTGCTCTGACTCCCTTCTAAAAAGTCAAAAAAGTCTCCATTTGTTTTAATTTTGTGTGCAGAAGCAGCTGTTACTCTGCGGTGGATCTCTCTTTTTGGAAAGAACATCTTCATTTATATTCAACATGTTCGGCTTAACGCTCTCATCCAGAGCAGCTATAAGAGTAGCACGTCCCGTTCACTTGGTTTTCACGGGATGCTTTTTCCCTTGTTCTCGATACTAATAAACTTCTCCAGTCTGAGAACCTGCAACCATCTGCTCCAGCTCTCTTTCAGGTTAATGCACACTAATTACCTGAAGTTGGTCATTTAATAGCTCTAAAAATAGAGCGTCCGGTCTGTAACGGTATTCCCAAGCATGGATTTAACTGCTGTCCTTCAAAAAAGCACAAGCTTTGTAAGAGTAGCTGTCACTCACTGGTGGATGTCTCACGTTTTGAACGAAGCTCTGTACAAATTAGACATTTATCTGACACGCTCCAATCCAGAGACTCAAATGAGTGAGCAGGTAGGGGTTTGGTGTCCTGCTCAAGGATGCAGTGACATCATGTGTGGCTGTAGATGGACACACATCAGCTGTTTGGGGGATCTAAATCATGATTTTTCTGCTGCGGGACAGTTTTTCTAGCCACTCGGCCAACGTGCCATGTAACATCCATTGTGTTGCAATCTGCACTGCGCAGGGTGAGAAATCTGATTTCTGGCAAACTCGCAGGATTACGGTTACCGTTGTTTTGAAAGACAGCAAGATTAGAGAGATTTTTGGGCGTGTAATGTCAGAAATCCACAGAGATCCACTGATACCACTTACTTACTTTCCCTTGCTTTCTCTTGCCTTGATTTGAGAATATTACAGTAAAACATGAAAAAGGCTTCAAGGGAAGGGGGGAAAAAATCCATGCTGTTGCTATTTTTTTGGTGTGCGATATAAATTAGACTGTGAGCGCAAAATGCAAAGCAGTCGCTAAAATAATAAGAAAGTAACAAATAAGCTACCAAATAAGTTCAGTTTGGGAATGAAAATCAACGCTTTTTATTTGAATGATCAAGAAGACCCTCTTTCCTCTTTCTGTCTGTCTGTCTCTCTTGCTCCAGATCAAAGTAGTTGCTGTAGTCATTCCAATGCTGTTTAATGAACATATTTCCAGTCCACCCACATGCTTATTCAGAGCCGCCCACATCAAAGAACTTAGGAAGAACTTTGACTGTTGCTGTGATGAAGAGTAGGCCTAGTGCTCTGTTATCCCCGCTCTGCCTCGGGCTTCGGCTGCAGCGGCCGGGAGTTCCTCAGCTTAATGTCCTCCTTCCTGACAGCGAGGAGGTCCTCGGCAAAGAGCCAGAAGGCTTGGAGAGCTTTTCAGAGGGCCAGGAAATGGAAAAGCAAAAATCACATTGTGGGTAACAACATAGAGGTCCGGCTGCATGCTTCACTTGCTTATCTTGTACTTTACTAGAGCGTGGTGTAGCTCGGTTGGTGGGGCAGTGTCCGTTTTGATCTGAGGGTCCGGGGTGCAAGTCTCTTTCTCGAAGAGGAACATTCACCTTTGTTCAGGCAGCTATTGTGAACCCTGTAATAACTGCCAAGGTGAGGTACATTTTGCTCAGATGTCCAGCAGATATGAAATTTATACAGCCATGCTCATAATTTCTCATTTTATTACCCTGAGGCCTCATATAAAAACCCATTAAATCAGTCTTTTTCACTTTCATTTGGATTTAGCATTCAGCAAAATCAAGGTAAAAGCAAAAGCTCGTTTCTAAAAATATTAAAAAACGGTGGCTGTGGTTACACCCTGTGTTCCGTTATTACTTGTCATTATTATTAGCAAGCATTACCATTCCCAGTTTGAAATCCCTGTGAGAAGGGTCTATCTGTAGCCTGCGGACAAGTGAAAAACACACCCCCTCCCATCACTTCCCCTAATCTTAACCTCAGTGGTGTGGGTGTGTCTTGTAATGATGTGTTTTGCACTGACATTGTCTGTGGGGGCATGTTGTCTACTAATCTGCAGGCTTCAGACAGACCTATGTGGGTCCTTCTTTCCCAGGAAGAATCCTCTGGCACACAGGGAGTGGTTTGGTTTACCAGGAACAGACGAAGGAGAAGAACTGGGTAGTTATGCTGCATTCTGGCAGATGTCATCCACTTGTAAATTTGGAAAAATGTCAACTCATATTTAACAGGTGTTTATGTTCAGGGGGTAATTGTAGCTCTGCTGGCATGTCAAAAAACAGGACCAATAACGTCCACAGAAAGATGTGAACAATTAATGGAAGTAGTAAATTATTTGGATCACTATAGCTTGCTTATATATAGGAACATTTACTGGATTTATAGTTGGTATGACTGAAAACGGCAAGTTATATGGATATTTTTTACCACTGACCATGTGTCACAGCTCGTAATTTTGGATATCATGGAACTTGTCCAAGTTTACCACTATCATTTACAAATTCCGACTGTTCGGGTGCAAATTTTTGGCGGTAAACTCCGAATGCACCATTCATATTAGCAGCGATAGCTACGACCATGACTCAACGGGCAAAGAAAAGAGCTCCACCTACAGAAACGCAAACTTCATCAGCGGAAAATCCGAGGGAAAAAGAAGCATTAATTAAGAAGTCAAACGCAGAATGAACACTGATGTTGCCATTCGGAGATGAAAAGCACTCAAAGATGAGAGGAGACAGATGAGAGATGTACTGTAGATGTGGCTCTCATCCAGCTCAAGTCACTCCGAATTAGCTCAGCTAAATGACTGAAAATGTAAAGTATTATCCCAAAGGTCAACTCTGTTTCGCTCCATCAGTTTGATTGAGTCTTTGAATATTCACCAGTCGCTCCGCAAATAATAAGTGCTTGCTAGTTCTTTCACCAAAATGCCTAAAATACACAGTCTCCACTACTTTTACATTAAACTTTTATATTTATATAATGTCACTGTTGCCATATTGTGCTAATAGTAGCATAATTAAACTTATTGTAGTACTTAAAACTTATTTTTGTTGGTTCCTTTTCATATGAAATGCTTTGCTCAAAGGCACTTCGCAGTAGACAAGTAGTTGCTGTTTCTCATTCACTTTCCTATCCACATACAGCATTTGAAGTGGCACCTTTCTTTTCACGAGTCTGGTTCTCTATGCTCTAGGCTTCATATGTAAATCAGACATTATTCAGTGTGCGGTACACTGTTTTGATAGAAAGACAACACATTGGGTCTTACTACAGTTGCCTCCTTTCCGTCACATCAGCTCCGCAGCCTATTAATAAGATGGGATGAATACATTTTCTGTGGCAGTAAACACTGTGACAGTCAGGTTACCATACCATGTTCTGAGCTGTGGCAAAGGTGACAGCCTATGAAATGATTCTGCTAATTAGATGTTGCATATTCAACACATACAGCGCTGAATATGCCTGTTTGTTACCATGTTCTTGAAATGATGGATGTCAGAGTTGCTTCGTGCAGTGCTCCGGTTTTGAAGAGAGGAGGTGTTGGGAAAGTTCTCCTAAAGAAACTCCAAACAGTTTAGCACTGATTTCAAAAATAGTGGTATTATACAGTTTGTCTGAAGCACCAGATGGGCTGGTGGAACCGAACAACCCGACTGATCTGGTTCTCTAGGTTTATAAATTAGGAAAATATTACATGACAGAGATTACACCATTTAGTCGACACAACCCAAAGTCCCTTACAGTAACACGTGTGCATACGATTAGCAGAGGTGGTCCCAGAAGGAATAGAACCCCTAACCATGACAATATTAGTAACTTATTCATTATAGTAATGAATAATAATGATACTTCATTGCTCCCTGTAGTATTATTGACATTTCTCCTGCCTCCCCTCACCTCCCACAGGGAGGTCACAGGTCAGGGTTAGCTACAGGTCAGGGGCCCTGGAGATGGTGGGATTCAGTGTCTTGCTCAAGGACACTTCAGCAGGGAGGACGCACGCTGACCTGAGCTTTAATCTGTCACTTTTTCAGTCTGTACGTCTCTCACTCTCTGTTCGCCTGCCAGTCTGTGCTTCTGCCTCACCACCAGCCTCACTGCTGGTCTGTCAGGAGCCAGACTGAGTGTGGATATGGATCCTTGGTTTGTCTGAGTCACCGTAGTTACATAAGAAACAGGCTGGGAATTGAATGCAGAGGAGGAACAGAGGAAGGAAGGAAAGATGGAAGGGGCAATTGCTCTTATCAGGCTAACAGAGGAAAGATGAAACCTTTCACTACTAATAGCGGGCTTTCAGGTGACGTAACAAACCCTCTAGTGGTCATACTGTGCTGTTTTCGACTTGGAACTAATGTCAGCTTGACAATTAGGTTAGCTAACTCACTTCATGGTCTTGCTGTGACCACATCTGATTTACTCTAATTGTAGAAGCTAGTACTGGCTAGTGGTCGCATGTTATTAGCATTGGTTTCTTTGCTAAATTAGCCTTCTGGCTAGTCAGCTAGCTAACAAAGCCAAACAACAACAACAAAAAGCAGTTTGTTCTGGTTTACAGGGCTTACTGTAGGACTAAAGACAGTTTAGTGTGTCACAGTAACTTGCATTTGGAAACAAATGGACCTTATTGGACCCGGAATATTGACTTTTAAATGTTACTGAATGGGCTCGCTGTGATGGACAAGGCACCTGTCAAGGGTGTCCCTGCCTTCTGCTCAATGCATGCTGGGATGGTTTCCATGCCCCACAACCCTAAATAGGTTTTTGTTGACAGAGAAAAAGAATGAATGACTTAATTGACCTACACCCAAACCATGACCAACTTTTCCAGCTATTTCTCTTTTTTTAGCTTAGTTGTTAGATGTTTAGTCAGTATTTGTGCATCGTTTGTCCTCCATGATTTGTGGTGCAACTGTGGAAACAATTAATGTAGTTAGCAGCTGCATGATTACAGTTACATTAGAGTTACAGTTAGATACATGTGACAGAGCATGTTCGAGACTGGTTAGGTTCTGTGGCCATATGTTTATGCCGCCATGTTGGAAGGGTGACGACTACACAAAAAAATTATGTCATTGCCTCTTCAACCAAGAAAATACGAAAACTTTGATACAGTTGCATGTAGAATTTGATGCTGTAAAAAAATATTAATTAGTAGAAAAAAAATAAAACAGCACTGCAAATAAGCTCGGCATTTCCTTTGTTTTGTTGGAGAGGGTATTAATGCCATTCTTCTTTTCTCCATTGAAAAGCCCTTTGCAAGCGCTCTGTGACAAGCCTCTTCTAATTTGCGTGGGAGCCTCTTCATGTTCAGATCCTTCCTCCCACCTTGCCTCTCAAAGGAACAGCATCATCAGTGGCAGAGGCTGACTCAGGTCATGGTGATGCCCTCTGCCAAACAATCTCTCTAACTGCGGCAATGATTCTTGATTATGGAAACTGTAATTGTGAATGCTGTGGTCCTTTGTGAATAAATGGGTAGAGCGAGGCACTAAATCACCTCCCTGGGGCAGCCCATACTAATATACAGGATATACACACTCAGGGAACTTGAGGCAGTGATTTTGTGGTGAATTGATTGTCAGAGGCCCAAAAAATACCAAACAAAACTAGTCCTATTTTTTTTTTTTATTTTGATGTACTTGTTGTGTCTTTTGCTGTTACCATCCTTTATCTCTTTAATGCATATTGTCACTATTTGTATACTTTGTTTTCAAGTGCTTTGTGACAAACCTGTTTAAGTGTTTCTGTGAATGAATGCATTCCACTTGACTTAACATCCTCTAGTCAAACCAAGAGCGGCATTAAAAAAACATTTCTCCGCTGATGTGCTCTAAAGTTGTGTCAACCTGAAGGCGCTGCTTAGCTTGGCGCACTGGCAGGCAAGTTTTAAATGACTTAACGAGGTGGTTAAGTTCCTTTTCTGACAGGGCACAGGCTGACAGAAACACAGACTTAGAACAAAGAGAGTGACTAAAGTTAAGAGGACCAGAACTTATTCATCTCCACTGCAATTAAACACTGCAGTTAATTTGCATGTACCCTGCTTGAACAAGAACTTTGTATTTGGCACTGATAAGGGGCTGACAAATGAGGTTTGTAATATCAATCAAACAATATCAGACAATAAAGATAAATAAACACTTGTGAGCAGTGCATCATCCAAAACTAGATGCAAAAAAAAGATATTAAGCAGATTTGATGTTATTGCTGTAAGTCAATAGCGTGCACCCAGTTCTCTCTATGCAGATTACGTTGATCTTAGCATTTCAATGATCTGATTGGTTTATATTTACTTAATCAAGTGAAGTGTCTGCAGGTGTGTTATGTGTATGTGTGTGTGAATCCATAAAGGTTTCAGCTCCTGAGGCAATTTATTTATTCATTCAATCAGACGTACAGAATGCGCACATGCATTTCATTTCTGTGTTTGTGTGTTTGTGTGTGCGTGCCATTGCCTGATTAACATCTGCATTCACTAATGCTCAGCCTTGCAGAGCAACTTGTTGGGAACTTCAAACCATTTCAGCCTTTAGACAGATGGCATCCGATAGTGCTGGCAATCCTCTGCTGGCCTTGGATATTAGCAGCTGAGCTGATAGCATCCCTACACACAGTCACCATGACCCAAGTAATGACATTCACAAAAAGCCAAGACCTCTGCACTTTCCCCAGACTTATCAGCCGTGCATTAAAGTAGTTTCCAAGTACTTTTCAATGATGGTGCAAATTGGAGCTGTGAGGTCTCTATGTGTGAGTCAGCAGTGCCGCGGCGAACTTTAGCCCAAGCCAGACCCACTGAGTTGGCTGCCATACAATCCCTCCTAATATAATAGAAACCAATTAACTGAGTGGGTGGCTTTACCCAAATCTTGATTTAAAATGGAGCTTTATTAAAAAGAGTTACAATGTGGCGGCATGCTTAACCTGACTGGTGGCAGAGATATGATAAGGAATGTAATCCCTGAGGCGAGAGCTGATTAGCTTATCCAGTCAGAGTCACAGCAACTGCAGATTGAAAATGGCTGCCGTCTTGGGGGAAAAAAAAAAAATCACAGTTATTTAAAGTTTTGACTAAAAAAAAATAAAAAAAATTTAAAAAACAAAACAAAACAAAAAACAAAACATAAAATCAACCATGCTTATTTGTTGTTTTCACGGAGAGAGAGTCAGAGGCAGACAGAGATTGAGAGAGCCAGACAGTTCAGTTGCTCCATTGGGTGATAATTCGGTGAGATAACCATTGCCCATAGTGATTTTTACCTGGTTTCATAACTGCACAGTGGGATCATGCTCGCAAACGGTCCATATGGTTTACTTCATTTCAACATCTCTCCAGTGTAGCTGTAGTTTTTAGGCTGTGCAGAGCAGCCCTGTTCTGTCTGAGCTGCACAGACACCCTCTTCAAACCTGGAGGCTCACTGATTGGATGAGATGTTAACGACATATTAATGAGGTATCAATGAGATATTAATGCGCCGCGCTGTCCAGGGATCAGCACATCCACCTCTGCATATCCCTTAATGTGTAGCCATTGTAGCCCAGCAGACTGTCATGTCTTGAATTACAGCAAAAATAGAGCCGTGTGCTTTAATAACCAATCATTTTCTCTATCTATCTATCTATCTATCTATCTATCTATCTATCTATCTATCTATCTCTCTCTCTCTCTCTCTCTCTCTCTCTCTCTCTCTCTCTCTCTATCTATCTATCTATCTATCTATGCATGCGTCTTTAGCCTTTGAGTGTCTGGGAATTAGCCAAGTTATGTTTAATGTATACTAATCCATAATGTATTATGTTTGTTGCTATGAAACATGCCCCTGCTTCTCACACAGTGTAGGTTTGTATTTTATCCTTGCCAGGATCCCTCAATGTCAATCAAACGGTGAATGTAAAATGTAATGTAAATGGCGCTTTGGTAGCAACCTCCAGCTGGCTTGTTTGCCTTGGCTGGTCAGCCTTGTGTATTGTAGGTACAGCCATCTTTTACTCCCACAGGCTTGCTGTTTGCCTGCTCCTTGTCAGTGTTTATCTATGGATTACACCTTGTCTGCTCGTCTGCATGTCGCACTCCAATTGCTGCCTAGACTTCTTGCTGAACAAGCATCTCTCTTGGATGGGCACTGCAGTACAAATGAGGCAACAACATCTTTTTACACAGAACAGGATTTGTAGGATAGGTGTTTTGGATTCAGTCCCTGTTATTTTATAGAAAAAAATAACTGTGGTCTCCCAAATTGGCAGTATTACCTTAACCTTAAACTCTTCCCTCAAGCCTCAAATTGAAATGCGTGCAATGGGAAAACTGTACGTTGCACCTTTGCAGCGTGCAGATTGCTATCATAGAGATTAGAGCAGCAGGATGGCCTTTTGCTTAGAGAGACCGCCCTCTAACATACAGGCCTCAGGTTCAGTCACTGCAACAGTAACCATCAGCATGTCTGCTTGACCATGACACTCGCTCCATACCTGCTCATTTTTGTTTGCCCTGGATAGGAACTTTTTACCACAATGCAATGAAACCACATAATCCACTGCTGCACTGTTGCTCCTACTGTGGGAGGAACAGTTTGCAAAAATTAAGTTCTTTATTTCTTAAATCTAAACGTATATCACAGGTCTCAGATGAAATGTTGACTACATACTCTTGCCAATATATTGAATTCTGGATGCAGTGCTTTTTCTCTATGGGAAAAATCCATGGGATTTTCACATAATCATCCCTGTCACAGTCTGTGATTTAAGATGGACATTTTCATCTGGGCATCTTTCTCTTAAATGAGGCTGGATCCACAGAATTCTGCTGCTGCTTTCCAACCCAAATCATTATTTTGCTAACAAAAAGCTAACACTGTACATGTAGCTGCCTGTTGTGTGACCAGCTTTTCCTGACAAATTTATGACTACAATCATTCTAGCTTGCTACTGAGCCATTAAAATACCTGATTAGCAGCCACCATGTCTGTTCCTTTAGCTGATCTGTGACCTTTGTGCAAGGAAACAACAAAAAAATATTAAGAGGAGAATCACTACAACTGGTCATCATGGATGGCACACTGCTTAGCTAGTTTTTTTTTTTTTTAAACTACACGGATCGTGTTCATGTTATAAATTTTTTCCCCCTTCTATTTATCATACACAGATGAATGTACAAATACCATAAATTACATTTCTCCCACAGACTCCCATCAATTTTTTGATCCGGAAATCTCGAAAATGCTAACTAATCAGAGACAAAAGATGACATAACTTCTGAAGCCTATTTGAGGAACTTGGATTTTCTTTCATTTTAAAGCACCTGTTGTAGCTACGTAGAATATAGATAGCATCAATGCATCAGGGGAGTCCTCCATAGTGCTTACACCTTGCATCTGTCATGTATTTCTACTGAAGGAAATTAATTCTTGAACATTACATGCTCAAGGAAAAGTAATGTTTTACAGCACAAAACTCTCGTGTCTTTAGCTTCTGTAGCATTCTCTGCAACTACAAAAACTTGATCTTCTGTATAATTCCTACTAATGATGATACATACTGTACTTACAATGGGAGTTTTAAAAAGCTTGCAGTGAAAAGTGCTACATGTGAACCATGGCTACTTTGCTAGATTCCCTGTGTTAGCCACCATCTGCAGTCGAAGCCTGTCGCAGTGTGTTAGGTTGGTGGTTACTGTTACTGTTGAGAGACACAGCCACCATGTTGGAAGAATGACAACACACATTAGATTTGACCAAACAAAGAAAATGCCTCACGTCTGTGCGGCGGTCGGGTGTTCAGACTTCGCAGGAACATGGGGAAAAGATAATTTAATAGAATACCAAGCATAGTGAGGCGCCAGGTTTTATCAGGCAGGAAGTGGCGATAACGTTGCAATCTTTGATTTTGTGTCGCTCCTCCAACGTGGTCGCACGTTCCCTGTAAGTGTTGGTAACTACTTTCCAAACACTCCGTGACAGGCCGCTATTAAACTCTAATATCCATTATCTCTAACAAGAAGCCCCGTCACCTCTGAATGTGTAAGGCCATGCAAATTCCCTCTGACTGTTTCATTCTCACACTATAATTTCTATTATTTCTCTTCACTCCACTTGGTTCTGGTCAAGCTAATTTAGTGCAGAATACTACGCAGAATTATTGCTGGATAATTGATCACTGGTTGATGCAGCACAAGAGGGCCGGTGACAGTATGAGGACAGACTGTCTGATACAATATGAATCACTCTCTTCTTTTGTTATTGAGATTTTTTTTGGATGTCTCCACAATGCTTTTTTGGCAGCAATCCTCTCAGGTTGTCTTGTTGGTGAAAAAGACACACACACACACACACACACACACAAAAACAGATTGTCTTGGGGGAAAAAATGGCTTCACTGATTCAAAATTACACAGGCAAATAATAGTTTGCATTTTTAGATTGACAGCACATGCCGCAGGGGAACATCTTTTCTGACAGTGGCTGTATTGTTGCCTACATGCACTTCAATGCACAGGGGGCTAATTGCAGGGAATGGCAGTGGAACGTAGTGTGACACCACCAGCTGCGATGCGGGCATACAGCGCGACCAAGACACACACTACTGCAGATACCAGCTGAGAGGGAACCAGGTCGCTGGTACGTTTTACCACCGGCAGAATCCCTCTCTAAACCAGGTTGCAGGTTGGCAGTTTTGTCAGGAGAATTGCCTAATTCAGAGCTGTAGGAGCAACATTTATGGTTACATTTTGGGCATCTAGCTAATGCACTAAATAACCCTCAATTTGGCATTTAGCTGCCCGTCTTATCCAGAGTGATTTACAGTGAGAGCAAGAGTAAAATGAACATCCTGATCATCAACATCACAGGAGCGAATAGCGTGAGGTGCAAGGGCCACAGCCTTATAATAGATGTAATGAAAAACACTAAATTTCTGGTATTATCATGCATGATAGTGCAGGGAAAAGGTGATAGAAGTGTTTAGAGGGAGATAGAGAAGATTTTTTTTTCTTTTATTACCATTGGGATTTCACACATTTTAGTCTCAAAAATATTCTCACATAGATTTACATTTCCCCCTCAAGCACAACACAAAGTGCTGTAATGTTTAGTAGTGGTGTGGTAGTCTAGAGGTTAGAGAAGCAGGACAGTGAACAAAAAGCTCAGATCGCGTGTTGACTAAGAAAATCTTGCCGCCAATCTATTTAGAAGCTGCCTTTGGGCAAGGCACTTAACCCTTAACCTCTTGGATGAAGCTACTCAATAGTCAACAGTAAAGGTAAATAATATTAAGTAGCTGAAAGGAGCTGCAGTGGGGTAGGCAATATGAAATATGGCAGAATTTCAAGTTTGTGTAAAGTTAACTTTTGTGCCTCCAGCACTGGTCAGAATAATTCACCTCATGTTTATTAAATGAGAGATTTTAACTTCATTATGATGATTCTCAACAATTTTAGTTCAACTGTAGTTCAACATTTTGCCAAGCTACATCAAGTGAGCAATTACAATGACTTGAATTGGGTGGGACTGAAATAAAATGAATGAAGAGGAACTGACTTTGATAATATGATTTGCTGCCAAGCTATAATTTAAGCAGAATTAGTTAAAATGATAGTATAACTCAAATGCTTTTTAAGTGTTCTCTCTCACATTCCTGGCAGCAACTGGTCCTGACAGAATTGCTGTTTCGTTCATTGCCCACAACATGTTTCTCCAACGTCTCTCAGCAGGCCTTCGCCCCCATACTGCAATTTCCCTGACTGAGTTCTGGGCATAAAGACAATCATTAATGCCACATTATGGATATACAGAGTGGCAACGGAGGAAGTTTCACTTTTTTTCTGCAGACTTGCTGAGCAGCGTCTGACAGCAGACAGCAGACTGGTGACATATTCCATCATCATCAGTTTTCTTTCCCCTCATTTACTGAGCTTGTTTTACATATTAAAATTTTAATTCAAAATTCATTTCATATTAAAATCTTAAAGGTTTAGTTTAGTTAGTTTCTTGGAAAAAAAGTATTTATTGTATTTTATTTATTCATAAATTAAACCTTGCCTTACAAAATGGGTGTTTATTGTTTGATAGAAAAGGGCATTTCTCTATGAATGTGCCAGAATCAGCTATACAGTTGCTGAGATTTGGGGAAAATACTATACAATGTTAACGGCTCAAGACTACAAAAATCTAAGTCTTAAATTCACACACACAAAAACCTACTTGTCAGCAATCATTCTTTGAGAGTAGATCATATTTTCAAATTGGTGGATGTCTCATTTTGGAATGACATTCTTATAATGCAAAATGCTCAATTCTCCCTGGTTAGTCCTGTCAGGTCCTGTCTGCTGAAATGTAGTTCGGGTGACAGAAACCACATTGCTAGCTCTGTGCCTGTCTGGCTAACAGCATGGGATTTGCTATCGCACGCTGGATGTCTTCTTCTGTCCTTCTAGTAGTTCTCCCTGCTGTTGGCCTCTTGGAGAGTTTGCCACTTAGCCATCGCAGAAGCTCTAATTCTTACTAAATGTTTGCAGAACCGCTGCTCCACTGTGGCTCGATCCCTGAGTGGAAAAACACAATTTTGCTCTTTTTGCCTGTCAAAACTCGGAAGGAATAATCATAGGTAACTTATTGGTTGAGAGCATAGACTGTATATAAAGATGAATGTAGCTGTTGTGACGTCGCCCATTGATTTCTGAACTGCTGTTTTCATCAAGCAAGAAGTTAAGTGATTTTTCCATAGACTTGAATGGGGACGGATTCTTTTGGGAAACAGGAGAGTCGCCCCCTGATGGCTGTTAGATAGAATGCAGGTTTAAGGCACTTACACATTGGCTGCATTTTTCAGCCCTGCAGGCTGCCGCCTGGTTGAGAGAGACTACAGTGTACGAATTTTATTCCGTTATAAAACATCCAAGAAATACCTGCAGTAGTCATGCAGGATAAATTCAAGATAAACACATGGAGTACGGCTTCTACAATGGCCATAATTGCACGTGCACACACACACACACACACACACACACACAACACACACACACATGCACACACACGCACACACACCAACAGACCCCAAACCCACGCCTATAGCCAATTTTTTCACCCCCTGAAACAGAAAGAGGCCTATTCTGTGTCTTTGGCCTTTATAATGCTCCCTCTCATCTCTCCACAGCGCTGTTTGTCCTCTCAGCTGCCTTCCTGCCAGTGAGCGCTGCCTGCTCTACTCCTCCGCTCCTCCTTCTATTCTGGCCAA
>OMKZ01018177.1:8315-20383 GCA_900302535.1 Neoniphon sammara | reverse complement strand
CAGAAAATTGCATCATACCACTCTAATGCAAGGATGAAAACTAAAGGTAAGAATTGCTTCCAAATGTATTTATTAACAATAAACTTGCGTGTACATTCTTTAAAGTCCTTGACCAAGGGCAGTTATTACAACTGAAGAACTAAAAGAGCCATCTTTGACTGTCTTAACTTAAAAAAAAAGTTAGCCTAACTCCGAAATGACCGAAGTGCTGTTTTTCTTGGGGATTAAATCTCCTCACTCCGCTTCTGGTTCCGCTGAAGCCATTTCAAAACACGTTAACGTTACAAAGCACGAGGAGCAGGTTAATACTGATTGGTTAGCGTGACCTGTCCACGAGTAGCATGCCGCTTCTGATTGGTGAGCTTGGCAGGATGGTAGAGAGACGGTGTGTATGTGTAAAATAGTTGACACAACAGATTCTGGGTCAGCCCTATGCTGCAGTAACAATATGACTTAAGTGATGCATTTTCTTGGCTTTATTTTAAATTAATACATTATTGCCTATACTTGAATAATGGTATTTCCTTGTAGGTGGCAATCAGAATTCAGAAAGTCAGAGAAATTAGTTTCTATCATCAAGTTCCCGGGTAGTATTTACAATCTGAAAACTGATGTAAACAGTATTTTCAAATCTGAAGCCGCTGCAGTTTTCCCATATGACATCAATGCATCATAAAAATAATGTATGTGTAGAGGCTAAATAGAAAACATGTTTATGACAGGGATTTGTGCTGGCTTCACTCACTCTGGGAGGCTTCACAACCTCAGGGAGGTGCAAGGAGCTGTCTTCCAACAATTCATGCAGATAACAGGGATGCCCTGTAAACAAAACAGCCATGAGAAAACAGTACATAGTATCATGGTGATAAGAAGTACTAGAAAAGCTGGAAATCTGACCCAATTTTGATGTTTAACCGCAACCGAGAGAAATCAAGCCATGTTCATCACACATCAATCAGCTACAGGTTATTGATACTTACACCTGGCACGTTGAGCTAAAGAGTCATTTTACATAAAAAAAAAGTAAGAGACCTACCTTCATCCTGAAGGCATTTCTTGAGTTTTCTCGCCACCCTGAAGGGCAGGGTTGTTGGCTCTGGCTTTTCAAGAAGCAGCTCCAGTTCCTCACGTAGTTCTTGTGGCACAGATGAGTCCGTCTTTTCCAGCAGCTCTGTCACCCTTTTTCGGAATTTATCTCCGACCACGAAAGACGAGGCCATCGCTTTACCTGGCCAAGACTGGCTGGGTAGTCTTGCTTCTCTGATGAAATACAATATAGATCCTTGTTGTAGCTAGAAGGCAAGCTTGTTCTCAGTTAAGGCAAAACTGCCAGCAGCAACGCTGGGCTGTTGATACTAAAGTTGCCTAGCCAGCTTTGTAATACTGACCCTCTGTAATGGTGATCCCTTAGCTACCAAGAAAAGAAGCCAAATGACTGTTTGTCTCCTAAACAGTAACAATATCTACTTACATTTAGTGGTACATGGCTAGCATTAGCTATGGCTAAAAACTGTGTAAGCGGCCATGTTGTTTACCTTGTGACAGGAATTGTCGTAAGGTTCACGCGGCCACTTCCGTTCCAAAAATCATATCAAATTGCGCACTTTATAATTGCGAACATAAAATTTGTATATGATTTGTATTATTTATACACTGTGAATGGGTATTATGTGGATAGACAATAAATTGTAAACGTAAACTTCTTGGCTCGTCTCGATCCACGTGAGCTGTCTTGTTGCCTTCAATGTCTAACTCGTAAGCTCGTAACTCTGAACTCGTGTTAGTGAATAGTACTCGACGTGCATTCAAGTGTTGTAGTGGGAAATGATAACAAAACTAAACATCCAAAGATAGTAATTATTTTGTGTCCGTTGTATTTTTAAAAATCAAATGACAGACACTGTGCTGTTGAAATGGCATGAAGAGGAAAAATGCGCATCATTTATATGTTTATTCAACTTATTAGACTGAGGTTGATGCATCAAATGACTATGATTACTTCAAAGTTTAACATAAAGATGGAAGTAAGCTATTCTGATTTTTATTATTCATGCGATTACAGTCTCTGTGATTTAACATATAATTGATTTGCCCCACTATGATTTTTGATATTTTTCTTTTCGATTGCATGTATGC
This sequence comes from Neoniphon sammara, assembly GCA_900302535.1. Taxonomy (NCBI): domain Eukaryota; kingdom Metazoa; phylum Chordata; class Actinopteri; order Holocentriformes; family Holocentridae; genus Neoniphon; species Neoniphon sammara. The sequence goes on along the minus strand of OMKZ01018177.1, from coordinate 18,247 downwards.
AGTATGTAGTGAAGACAATTTTGATAAGTTCCTGAGACAAAACGTTTATGCACTTATGTTATCGGTAGTGAATGTGGCAGTACAAGCTATAAATCACTTATTTATCTTACAGGATTCCTGGTAGATTGATGGACGTATAACAGCTTTATCCAAGGACCCATTAGTGCTCCGATACTCTATATCCCATTAATTGTTCACCATCATTATGTTTCCACTGATTTGTGCTGTGTTAGTTAGTTCAATCGCGATGTTTCAGACAACAAGTACTTGAACGCAACATCTGTACCAATCTGTACCCTGCCGCGTGCGTGTGTGTGTGAATACAAGCAGGAGGAAAGATGGCTGCCTGCGCGTTACGCCGAGGTCTACTAAGTACTGTCAGCAAATACAACAAGAAACACACACAGAGAATATTGAGCATTGTTGACAGCAGTAGCGGGTTTGATGTGTTCAAACCACGGTTACAATGCCTAGCTTGCGGCCTGTCCAGCAATATTCAGCAGACGAGGTTCATGTCGTCACGGTAAGGGGCGCTGCCAGTGTCCTCTTCTGCTAAATGCTAACGAGATAAGCTAGCTAACGACTTTAGCTCAATACTAGCTAGCTACTGTTATACGCACTTCAAGATGGCACTGTTTCCACGTCCCGTCCTTCAGCGACATTGGCCGCACTGTTCAGTCTGTAGAAATGTGAAGGCAGAAACCACACACGAAGCCAGTTATGCAAAAATGAGCCACGTTAAGTTACATCAAAGAAAATAGAGATGTCCTCTGCTGTACAACATTAGCTAGTAAGGTAACACGGCTAGCATAGATTGAGCAATACCAAATGAAATGTGATTTGGCCCCTTTCATTCTGCTGTTACAGACAAACCATCTCTGTTTTGCACAGAGAAAATGTATTTGGGTTTTCTCTGTTGGTTGTGAGGATCAATTGTTAACTGTAAATGTTTGGTTTAGGGTTTTTAAGGTTTTGGCCAGGAACTCCAGGGGTCCTCAGGTGGGGGTGTGGTGGTGGAAAATAATTATAAACATATGGTAAATCACAATCATAATCAAATAATCATAAATATGGATGTGAAATATTTCAAGACTCAGTCATCAACAAAAATGCTTCCATATGGGTCCCCGGGACAAAGTATACAGAGAGGATCAGTGTGTCTTTTTTTAGGGTTTGTGAGGTGAAAAGGTCAGAGAACTCCTGTGTTAGGTTATTTTACAAAGGTATTCCAGGTTGTTACGATATTTAGACATCTCCAGGTATTAAGGGAGGCATGCTAATCCATGTGTTTCCTAACTGTGACTTGCAGTGCTGTATGAGACATGCAAGCCTGCATCACATACAGTGACCAGGCAGTTTTTTGTGCGTCACCAACATGTGATGAGAGCTTAAAGACTTAGTAGCCTGCTATCATTAGTAACATGGAGAGTTTACTTTGCTCTGCACAGTACTGTTGATGTTTTAGTATATTTGTAAAGACACATACAGAGACTTAATTAGGTGCAATAATGCATATTACTCTTGACTATATAAAAGTAAGTTGTGCCAATTTTAGATTTTTAGTGTTTCCCTTGTTGTGTTTTTATAACCAGCGGGGTGGTGGTGCTGAAATGTGTCAGTTACATGTGTAGTCTACTTTTTGCTTGGCAGTGGTGATATGTCAGAGTGGAAAAAGGAGCTTGGCTATTGGCCAGAGTAGCCACTGGGTCTTATTTCTCTAGCTGACTCTGTCTGGCCAGTCGGCAGAGGCTGCTGACAGAAAACACTTTTAACAGGTTATAACAGAAAGAGAAGAGGAGAGTACACTTGAATAAAATAGCCAATGTGTGATAAAGTTTGGATGGGTCAGTACTAAAGGGCTGGACAATACAGACAAAATCAAATGTTACAGTATCTTTGATCAAATACCTCATTATTAATATTGTGACAGTGTTAAAGGGATTACTGATAATGCTCTCATAAGATATTTTCACAGTAGATTTTTGATAAACCATCAGTAATGTGGATATGATGACCAGGTAGCAGCAAATAACAGCTAGGACAATCTAATTTCTAATCTAATCTAATCTCAATCTAAAAAATTCAGAAAATTGTATCACTTTACTGTAATGCAACTTTGAAAACTAGGAAAAGACAACATTTAGGCCATATTATGATATCCAAAATCCCGGGCAATATCTATGCTCATATCATGATATATTGCCCAGCCCTAGTCGGTGCCCCCTTAGTGGATGGAACAGCAGTTGTCACTGAGTGCCAGCTTGTAGGCCTAACTCTAGCTTTAGTTTATGTAACGTTTTTATTGTGTAATCTCATCTCCTATCCTGTCGCTGTCTTTTCCCACCTTTTCCTGCCATAATGACTCATTATGACTTTCCTTATTATCCCAATGGGACAAAATGAGTTTGGCTGTTTGGAATGGTCGATACGTGTGCTTATTGGCAAGGCAGGTTGTTGAGCAAGGGTAGCTGTTGGCCTAGACTAGTTCTTGGTTTTGCAATGGCTTGCCTATATTTAGATCTGATTATCTCTTTGCACACAGTTTATTGACATTGCTCAGGTTGTCAGAGAGGCAGTAACAGAATAGAGGAGGCTGCCTAAAAATGTTTTGAAGCTGTCAAGGCTGGGCGCACCAGGGACTACTGTCTGGTTTCACATGAGTGCAGCTTCACATTAACTCATTCAAGTTTACTTATTGCTTATTTGTTTAGCACATTTCCTTACAAATGCAGCTCAGTGTGCTGTCATGGAATTAGGCAGCGTTCAGACTGCAGAGCATTTTCCCCCTGAAATTCATGATCCGCCTCACAAGGGTTCTGTTTTTCCAAAGAAGTCATGGCAGAAGCAGAACAGAGATGTAGGCAATCTGGGGCTTGAAGTGTGTAGCCGATCCGCTCAAGATAAACTTTTTTGAGCTTGATCCACCTGGCCAGTGCTGCAGGAGCAATCCACATCTCTCCATAGGAAACAATGCCATTTTTGCAGAAAACGCTTTGCAGTCTCACTGCTCCCTAAAAAGGCTAAAGAAAGCAAAAGCAGTAAAATAACTTTAGATTTGAAACATCATGTTATATACACCAAAATATGTAAATGGACTCCACCATCCAACCCATTTGCAACCACCCCAAACCTTCTAAGTTACATAACATGCAGCCATTTTCGTTCTTACCATATTTTATGTGAGCTATATACTGAATACTGAATGAAGTCTCAGGTTTATTCTTGAATGAAAATATAGTCAAGTCAGTAGGCCAGATCCAATGCTTAGGTGCTTAACCCCAAAGTGTTCTCAGAGTTTGTTTTGTTGATGTGTAGAAGACCTATGAAGGCATTATAGTAGTTTAGTACATCTAGAAACGTACATTTTGAAACTTAAATTCTCAGCAAATATTTGCACACCAGTCTCCAAAATTTCAATTAACACAAAAGTCAATATTATAATTATTGGAATAGAAGCTGTGAACTTGTGATGATAATGGCTCAAATGTGTTTGTTCTTGAATAAATTTTGGAGTACAAGTACAACTCTATACTCATTCATCATTTGAAAAATGACACAAACTTCAACCAGAATCATCTACAATGTGTATATAGTTTGAGCCCCACATATCATGTCTGACAAAGTGCAATTGTATTTTTACTTTTAAACATTAAAATTTTGGGGACCTGAGGATTAATGAGGGGCATTTTGTTGCTGTTTTAGATTCCCGTACTTTAATCATTAACTGTGCCAAAGCTTGTCCTAATCAAAGTCATAGTTGCAATATTGTGTGTGCATAACTAGTTGTAACTGGATTTTTTTTGACTGTCTTGATGTGATGCTGCATTCCAGAGATGTTGGAAAATTGGAAATTTGGACCTCATGTTTTCCAAGATGCAGATATCTGATGTCTCGTCAGCATGGTGGCATACATTGTAAACACTGCATTTACACAATGTTATTCAAACATGTTTCTAATCTTCAAAAAACACTTGAAGATGAACAACAGTTTATTTTCAGCATTGTGTGACTTGAGATCTCTCAGTACGCCTGTGTAGTAAATAGTTAAACATAAATTTAAAATAAAAATACATAGTTTCTGCAGTAATTAGCTGCTGAATATTGACCTAGCTGTTGTGTGGGGAACAGTACTCTGTATTGGGTAAGTTAAATTATCCATGTTTCCATATCTCTGGTTTTTCCTTGACGGACATCTTGAATGCATCAGGGTTGGAATTACGATCTGCTTGGCAATTTCTGACTTCCCCCTTTGAATGGAACACAACATAAGAATATATTTAAGCTTGATTTGAATACATTCCCAAAATATGAGCGTGTTTAGGCCTATCACAAACACATAGGCCCCTAACTTCTGAAACTATCAGGATTTTTGTTTTTGAACCATTTTTTGAATTCTAATCCATATAGTAAATCTCAATTTACTGGTCAGCGATTATCCGTGTGTGCCATACACCCATGATATGAAAATAATCTGAAACCACCCTGCCATGCAGTATTAAATCCCCCTGTCCATATATCCCCCTCACCAACCCCCACTCTTCATCTTTGTCATGAAGATTAGCTCAACTGAGAGCAGAGAAGAATGCGTGTTATGTAGAAGTCGGCCAGCTGTTGTTGTGAGTGTTTTTGCTTTTACAGTATGTACTCTACTGTAAGTTCATGTTGGTGTGTGTGTGTGTGTGTGTGTGTGTGTGTGCGCGTGCGCTGTGGCAGGGCTGAATGAGAGGAAATGGAGTTTAAATTAAATGATATATGTTTGTTGACATCTGACAAGTCGAGGTGTTACGTTCAATCTTGTCAGACAGTTTAACACTTGTGATTGAGATTATGGCTGGAAGGAGGGAGGGTGGCTGAAGGCAGGCAATGAGATTTTCCTTCCTATAGAGATGATTAACATCCACAGGATTCACACGCATACATTTCTGTTTTGTTCAATTTCCAGTTAAGGCTCCTCAGGGTCGTAGTCTTGTGCTGAAGCACATTATACTAGCTGTATTTTACATAAAACACCAGACTAAATTATTCTAAACTGTTGGTGTTTTTTCCCTTACATGATGTTGTCAGTAGGCAAAGTTGGTTAAGCACAAACACACACAAACACACATACAAACAGGGTCCAGTTTGTAATGGTGTTGCCTGTATTTGGCAGGAACAGGCCTGAAGGGAAGGTGTTGGAGACGGTGGGAGTGTTTGAGGCTGTGAAGCAACATGGCAAATATGAAACAGGACAGGTAAGACATTGGGACCTCGCCAATCCAGTATCGGTATCGGGTGCCAATACTGGCATAATTCACTCATCGGATGCTGGACTGATGTTACAGATCCACATATTGATCCAGATTCCATAATCAGATATTTGAATATGTAGATTATGAATATGTAATAATGCAATTTGTGTAATTTGGATGATGCTTTACCTTCATCTGCACAGCACCCATGAACCTAGGCAACATTAACTAACTTTGTAACATATGTAATAACACAGCTTAATTTAAAGCCTGTATCAAAGTGTCACTGCAGCTACGGCGTAATGGTCAGCACCGGTGTGAGCATTTGTTCTGAGTGGGAAAGTCTGTGTCACACTTAGCCAATCACTAAAACACTGGACAGCAGTGTCAGGATTTTATTCAAGTGATTTAGATCATTGTTGGTTGTATTTCTTCCTCATGAGCTGACGACACACTTTTATTCCCATGCTACTGTATTGTCCAGTGTTTGCTACTTTAGTCTGTGTGTCTCAATTTTGATAAATTAGCGGCAGCCTGTGTATTGTTATTGTTGCATAATTCAAACAATAAAGCACTTTGTGTGATCTTGTGTTATGTTATTGTCATCTCATTTGTATATGTTGTGCCCTGTACACCCTCCAACATATATAATCCTGCAGGCACTGATCCTATTTTTCCTTGTTGTTGTGCTGTTCAGCTCTTCCTCCACAGTGTGTTTGGCTACAGGGGCATCGTCTTGTTTCCGTGGCACGCCCGGCTCTATGACAGAGACATCACCCCTCCCATGTCTGACAGGTAAACCCCCAACTCTCTCAGGCCACACCAGCAGGCCTCAGCTTGGTTCGTGGGTTAGATTTGTACAACTGAGATCCTGGTGTCTCTGTCACTTTGTTCTCCCAGCAAACCAGAGCCCCCAGGAGCCCACGGCTCCAAGGAGGTGAAGGGGAAGACCCATACCTACTACCAAGTCCTGATCGACACCAGAGACTGCCCTCACATAGTGAGTTGCTACATGCTTTCATCAAAATGATTTAATTGCCAGTTAAGACCACTAACTGCTGACTTCCATTATACATACACCTATGGTTCGACCAATGGTGTTTGGAAGGCCATTACCTGTACAGATATATTTGAACTTAAGCAACAAGTGAGTGACATTTAATACTGATTGTTAATATCTTTAAATTTGAATATTTTCATGCCAAAATTATTTTCATGTCATGTCACTTCAGTTTCCATAAGATGATCACATTTGTCACTGGAGCTTATTGAAGTTATGGAAGTCATTGGGTACACCTTCTCTTGCTCACCTGCCGATGAATAACCACTATCCATATTTTATATAAAAAAAAAGGTCACCCATCTTCTGTTTGTAGTGCAGTTTCTAGTTATGGGGCAATTGATTTAATTTTTATATTTTTTTCCAGGTTTAATGGCAGTGCAAATGATATTCGAGACAAGTGTAAAACCAGTCTTATCATGTCAAGAATTTAGTTGTTGTCTTCATATTATGTACAATGGGTGGCATGGGCGGGTTCAAATTTGGCTTCTGATACAAAGCTGCAACTGTTGCAGCATTTAGCAATAGTTGGTCGGTCGTGTCTGAGTCACCAGTTGTGTGACTATTGGTTTGTGTTGTTGACAGTCCCAGAGGTCCCAGACAGAAGCAGTGACGTTTCTGGCCAACCATGACGACAGCAGAGCCTTGTACGCCATCCCAGGTATGCAGCCACACACAGACTGGTACCAGTTTTTGCCCTTTCACACTGGTTCTGTTCATATGTCATTCACATGTTGGTCATATGAGATTGTCAGTGTTCCCAGTATATCTAATTTTTGACCCTTTGTTTTAATGGTGCATTTATATTACTAGTGCAGTTCCCGTTAAAATTGTGCCTGACTGATTGCTTACTGCTGCAGTTCGCTGCTCAGCTCCGATAACGTTAGTCTGTGGGTGATGCCAACCACTGCCTTTTTGAAAATGAACTACAAAACTCTTGCATGTGCGGCTGTGTGTGCTTTAAAACTGTAAGCATGTTAGATTTTGCAGTTTTCTCGAGAACGGCTCATCCAAAACAACGTCATTGTCAACAATGCACTTCCTTTGGGCCTCAGCGATCAAATAGACAGTTGTTGAGAAAATCTAAGGACAGATATACAAACAGAGATTCCTCCATTTATAGTTAGATGTGGAAAGTATGTTAGATAAGAACTTGCTACTTTTGTATTTACTGATTTGCACAATAAAACAAAACAGCAGAAACACAACAACAAAAGAAAAGAAGCCAGTTGTGCAGACGAGATTTAGAAAACCCCCAGGGGCTTATAGAAGGAATCTCACCTCAATAAGCATTATAAGCAAATACCAAAGTCATGTAATCCACAAAAGTAAACAAGCAGACATCAATTAAAAAAGGCAAACATCAAGTAAGCAACATAAATCAAGTGAAAACATAATTAGTAAGAGTGTGTGTGCATCTGCGTATGTATGTATGTGTGTGTGTATGAGCGCATACAAAAACACAGGTGTTGAGTCAACTCCTTACTGAAAAGAGACAGAAAGAAGGGTCAATTAAAATGAGATAGGATCAGTATCGACAGTTTGGTTCATCAGATAAGACATGAGCCTGTATTTGAAATTCTTGAGTGAGGTAGACTGAAATGCAGTTTGAGTGTAGCTGTTCCATAGCTGAGCTCCCTTATATCTAATAGAGAACTAACAGAGTCCAGTACGTGACATTGTTAGGTGTAACCATTTGGCATGTCTCGTATTATAGTTATGTACATCGGAGTTTGGCTAGAAAAATACTTTACAAGGCATAGGAAGTGAAGCAGGCTGATGCAAAATTTTACAAATGAAAATACAAGTTTGATATATATTTATGTTGAAAATTGATAGAATATTGAGCTGATTAAAGAGAGGGGCTGAGTGTTCTGCCCTGCTGCTAAATGTGAACCACTTTGGATTTTGCCAATGATGCCAATAGATTTGGACATTTTATTGCAAACAAACCGAATATGATTCTTCCAGCTTAGAGTTTCATCAGTGAGAACTCCAAGGAAACTTGTGGATGAGACCTGGGTAACTGGGTTATTTCCTGTGGAGAGATGAGAAATGGATTTAGAATTTTATTTTTTTTATGTACATATGCTAAAATTAGAATTTTTGATATTGAGAGATAATTTGTTTAATTGGAACCATTTGGAAATCATTCCTAAATCAGAGTTAGCTTTTGCCATAAGTACAGAGAAATCAGTATGTGAAATAAATAGGTATCATCAGCAAAAAGTACTGGGAACATGGAGCATAATGCTGGAGGGTATTTCAAGGAACAGTGATTCAACCTCATTACACTCAGATTTAAGAGCAAGGTCATCTCTATGATTATATTGAAATTCATTGAGTAAATATGTAGGTACACCTCCACTGGTTATTACAATGATGCAGAGCATGATACTTGAAAATACTGTTCACCTCAAATTTCAGCTGATAAATACTTCCTTGTTAACTTGATTTCTCTGTCTCCTCACCAACAAGGAAATACCTGTAGTCAAGTGCGGGGAATGACGCAATCACTTAAAATAAACAACTTTAAAAGTCAAAGGCTCATCAGGAATGTTTTGTTTGTTAGTTGTCCACATTGTGATGTTCAGTTTGCTAAAACGTGAACTCAGATGCATGTATTTACCATGAAAAGGCGATCGTTCCACAGAAAACCTCAAACTTGGTGTCTTGACAGTTTCAAGTTCAAGAGTGTGATTCTGCCTCACAAGTCCTCCACAATAATACTGATACGTCTTATTTGGAGGTGAATATATTTGTCCCATGCCTCAGCCCCATGTGACAGTGGCTCATTCTCCCTCTGCTTCCTCTTTGTCCAGGTCTGGACTATGTGAGCCATGAAGACATCCTGCCCTACAACTCCACAGAGCAGGTCCCCATCCAGCACGAGCTGTTTGAGCGCTTCCTCGTGTTCAACCCTGCCAAATGTAAACACTCCCTCTTTAATGCCCGCTTTGTCTTCCAACGCTGTTTTCTGCATCGTATCCATTACATTTCTCCATTTATTACATTTCTGTATTTACAGTCTCTGTCTGTAGTTACTGAAATAAACAAACAAAACAAACAAACAAACAAAAATAAACCACAAGTTTAGTATCAGCTACTGTTGATATGGCCATAGTTCTACTGTAATTCTACCAAAAATTCACACCGAATAGACTTTTTTCACAGCAGCCGTTTTGACATGAAATAGTAAACACGGGTGTTACTAATGACATTAAGGTTCTGTTCTATTTAGGCACAGAACCTTAATTGATGATCAATAAACACTTGTGTTTACCTACTATTTTATGTCTAAATGGCTGCTGTGAAAAAGGTCTATAATGAATATATTTTACCGTGTGTTTTTATAGAAGTTCCTCAATTAATTATTATGTGTCACTGTGTTAAGATGAACATTGGTTTTAATCTAACCTGTAAGTCATTTTTCTTTTGAATTTGCAAATGGAGGGCGACTGACACACACTGTCTTGCCATGTCAGTTTATGTCACATTAGATGTTATCACTCCCTGTACCTTCACAGGGTGACAAATAGCTGCAGGCAGTTGCAGTGTCTTCATTTTCATTTATAAGCCAATATCACCACCCGCTGGATCGTTTTTTTTTTTTTTTTTTTTTTTTTTTTTTTTAACCTCTCCCC
>OMKZ01018176.1:46034-58124 GCA_900302535.1 Neoniphon sammara | reverse complement strand
GGTAGCAGGCCGGCTGGAACCCGTGCCCGTCTGGGAGCCACGGTGGATGCGATGGCTGACGATGATGTTGTTCCCAAAGCCGCCCATGGAGGCCATGGTGGTGCTCTGCTCCCGTTGGACCACAGCAGTCATGCCGCCTTCGGCAATCAGCCGGCGGATTCGTGCTAGAGCGTCTTCCCCTGAGCCAAACTCTGGAGAGTCTCCTGGACCAGGGAGCAGGACAACAGATCGGTCACTGACTAACATGAACTGTGTTTGCAGAGACACTGAACCAGGAGCATTCATGCTGAACTACGCTTGCTGCTTCACATCTGACACTGTGTGTCCTTGTGATAACAGAGCTGTCTAGAATCCACTTCGCCTGGAAATAGTATTGACACAAATACAAAATCATCTTTACCTTTGCTTTGAATTTTGACTGTGACAGTAAAATAGCATAAGCCTATTATTCTTGAATTTCATGTGACTTGAATCCAGACTGTATGAGGATGCAATTTATAAATATTACATTTGCAATACATTCCATAAAAACACAATCTCCAACGATGAGGTCAATTCTTACATCAAAAAATGTAAACCATGTTTTTTAAGTAGTAGCTGTACCAGTGTTTGCTGTGGATGTATTCGCTTCTGCTGAGGCGTCAACCTGGGACCCGTCCTGGGCTCTGCTGGTTTGGGATGACTCACCCTGTCCCTCAGAACGGCTTGTGGATGGACCGTCACGAAGGCCATCTGCTGAGAAGAGACGGGAGATCATACTGAGCACTGCTAATTCGTTTCAGCTGTCCTGAAGAAAGCAGCTGATGTCCTAAAACACACACCACCAGCTAGAAACACAGGATCAGTATGTCAGGGTAAAAGATGGGAGTCATCTCTTTAGAATCAGCAGGGTCTGTGCTAGCCCGCGTGTCTGTGGAGTGTCAGTAGATCAAAACAGGGTGGTATGGGTGGTATGTTGGTGTATCAGGGTAGTATACCATCTGCTCATGCCTTCCAGTGACATTAGTGCTGTGTTAATGCTGCCATACTGACTCATTCTGGTATAATCACAGACTGTGCGACACAATCATGAGCAACTTAAAATCTCACTTGCCTTTATAAGAAAAGGATGCAAGCCTTCCTCTCTGCCTCCACACTGCTGACAGTTGTGTTATTTGTCCAACATTTACATACCGTCACATCACCCAATCAACCACATCCAATGGCCAGTGACATTGGACATGGGGAGAGGCTATCTGCGGAGCGGTCTGCTTCATTACTTTGAGTTTCATTCTCCATTTGTTTTGCATTTTGAGTAAATTGTTCCCTATAACTGCTCAGACACACATTAAACTAATCTTGCCACTCTTTTAATTTAAGTTTAAATGAGGAGAAAGGGCTTTGGTTGCTGCCTCTTAGGAACTGTTTGTGTGTGAGCTACAAGGCTGTCTGTCCCTTTTCCTCCACTTTATTGGCTGGCTGTTTTGCTTAATGCTTTCCATGCAAAAGCAAAATTTCAAAATATACTGATGATTTAGATTGCTGAATTTTGATTGTACTCTTAAAGTGCCTTATTTATTAAAGTAATGAGAATAGCTACAGGTAGTCAAGCCTGGGGTCAGTATTTCAGTATCACCGGACGGTGACGTCACTGCAAACCACTTGTAGTCTAAAGGGTATATTAATACACTGTGTGTAGAGTCAGCAGGGTTTATTGGAGATGTTGGCATAGTATCTGTGTATCAGTACTGGATGCTGGCTGGGAGACACTGGGCTCTGGTAGATCCCTTTCTGTTTGTGTCTCGGCGTTCTGCAGTTGGATGATTGGTGTCTGAGTTCCTTGTGATGTCACTGAAGGGGCGGGATGTCGGGGCTGGAGACCAATCGCATTCATCAAACCCATGTCTCTGTCCAGTCTCCAGCCAGAGCGACTTGGCCTGAAAAGCGAGAGTACAATATGTCAGATTAGAGCTGCATAACCAAGGCAAAAACAATAAAGCTGACTGTTTTGCAAAATGTGAAAATGATGATCATGATATAATATTTGTCTCGGTTTCAGTTGAAGTTAGTAATTATGGAAACCTAAAATTGCAATATAATCATTGTTGATTGACTGTGCCACCCTATGCGGGATACCAGTATAAAGTTTAAGGAAGTAGAACAGAGTAAATGGCCAGAGGTTCTCACCCTGGTCTGTCAGAACCACGGGTCCGGCTGGTTCCACTGTTGTTGACAGAGAATAAAGGTTCGCTGCTTGACTCTCCTGGGCTCTCGCCATCGCTACGATAGAACCTAGACACAGCACACATGTCATGGATTAATTCACTTCCATGGAGGAAGTCTTAATAACAGAGGAGGGATTTCTTCGTGGAATCACCCAGACCATGACCTCATTAAAAACACTAATTGACCTGCTCCTATTTATGGTCTTCCTGTTCACAATGACCATTAGGATAATCACATCAGTAATTCCTTGTTTTAGAGGGGGTGGAAGACAAGCTTGACTCCTCCAGCCATGTGAAGCTTTCTGCAGGTCAGGAGAAAATCCAAGGACCAACAGAACTTCTAAAGTCACAAACTGCTAGGCTAGCTAACATCTAACCCTGCTTACTAAATTCATCGAGTCAAGCCTTATGAATCTTTAGTACTGCTTGTAAGGGTTGGTGTTAGGAAGGCTCACACAGGCCGGCAGATGACCAGGTCTCCCTTGTTGGTTCCATAAGCCAGACCCATTCCTGGATCTGGCAGCCAGCGAGCTGAGTTGATACTGACGTGGCGTCTCTGGTCTGGAGCCATGGGATAAACCACGTTGAACACCATCTGAGACCAACACACACACAAACACAGCTCTCAAAATACTAGGAGATTCAACAATTAGGAGCATTCCCAGAAAGCAGGAACCCCAGTTCACTTGTGAACAAGAAACACTGAATACACAATATCTGGTTCAATCGATTCATCCAAGTAGTATTGTAAAAGCATTCATAACAGCAGCAGATTTAAGAATATGGGTAGCAGAGCCGTATATGCAGCATTCATAATACCATGAGCAGGCAGTATTAACAATAGTGATAGAAAAAGTACTACTAGCAACAGTGAGAGTGCAAATATTCGTAGTGGTCATAGCTGTAGCAGTATTTGTAGTATTAGCAGTGGCAGTAGGAAGTTAGCCAATGCTAGCCTCATTAGCTTTTTCTTGAGAGAGGCTTAAGTTCAAACTGTGATAAACCACGTCTGCCAAAATAACAATGTATCCCCTGATGAGCACAACTAATACTAGCAGCACTATCAGAGTTGTTACACCTTGATGGAGGTCTCCTATCCATTTGATTGCTGTTTTAATGTATTATGTGGTGGTAACAGTAGTAGTGTGAGCTTTAGCATTAGCAGTAGTACTAGTTCTAGTACTAGTAGTACTGTAAGAGTTGTCTCACCCTGATGGAGGTCTCTCCACCATGTGGCTGCTGCAGGCGGAAGACTTGCGCCACCATGTGGTCGGTGGTGGGATGCAGCAGGATCCTGCGAGATGCTAGGCCAACCATCACATAGCAGCCCATTGGAGACAAGCTAACAGAGATAGCATTTGGACCTGATGGACGGAAAAATGTAAAACCTGTTGATCATAATGGCTGAGTCAGTCCAACTGTAAATGTTATGAGACAATACTACATTTTTTTGTAATTAAAAAACTAAGGAAAATGAAACTTTATCTAGACACTCCAGACTAATTATGGAAGCATGAGCGGGCAGTCTCCATTAAATTTAAAAAGAAGCTTAAGGAATTAAAATCTGCTCTGGGTGATCTTTCCTCTCCTTGAATGACTGGCTACCTCAATATTTACCGCAGTTCACTTGGATCAGATATGGATCTGCAAGACTTCTTTTTCAAATGATCCCCCTGGTGATCAGTTCACACCTCTAACTGTGCTTTTTATTATGTCAGACCATTCTTTTGTCCATAGAAATACAGCCAGTCCTGATGCCACCTTCAAAATGTAAAATACACATACTAGTCCATTTGCTCCCCGTCAGTCATTCTGAATTTGGTCCAAATGTTTCATTGTTTTGGCTCAGTCGGCAGTCAATTAAAATGCATGCTGTGTCTGAGTCCAAGGTCCAATGCGGTACACAAAAATTTACTTTTAGTCAGGCATTTAGTCTGCTGGCATGCGTCTATCCTACCATATTTACTCCCCTATCAACCCAATGATTCACACTATGATGTTAACAGTAGGGTCACTGACATTTATATTAACTTAAAAGGCATTCTATGAAAGATTTCAAGATTTACTGAAATCCCTTGCTGTCACTGAATTCAGCATCTTTGCAACACCACAGCTTTGTATTTCTTGGTTGTCTGATAGCTGAGGTAGGCAGAGGGTGGACTGTTGAAGACCATTCAACAATATCTGTACCAAATCTCTTAGTGTAGAGCATTTCTCCCAGGTTGTGGGGGGCCAGAGAGTAGACAGCTAGGATGCCCTCATCTGGAAAACCACGCTGACTGCTGGGAATGAAGACCGCCAACAGCTGACCGTCTGCAGAGATGTCACAGCTTGCATCGTTGTATATCTTACAGTTTGGCACCAGAACATTGACTGAGGCTGTGCAGGAGGCAGACAGACAAACAAAGACAGACACACAGATGCATTAACTTAACAGTTATTAGGGTTAAAGTGATATGGGTCTTGGAAGTTTGATGTTGATATTTACACACTGAAGGACCATGCCTGAGTTTTGCATGTTTTAGCCCATTAACTACACTATACTCAATAGTTTGTATTGATGGGTCAGAAGATTCCATCGTTCATTTCTGACGGTCAAAGTTGATTTTGAAAAATTTTTGCCAGTAGATATTTTCCATCTTTCATTTAATTGTTTTGTTAATTTCAGTATTAGGTATAGTAAGAAATCAATGAGTAATAATACTTGAATTTATAGCTTTTCACTAAGGTACTTGTTTTTTTGGTGTTAAAGTTCGTAAATTACGCTCACAAACAGTATCAGCCTTTGTGAATGTTGGCCAAATAAAACAACTATTTTATTATTCGTTCCTACCACCTCTGTATAGACAGCAGTGCTGAAAAGCTTAGTTTATCAATCCATTATTCAATCAACACAAAATTAATCCATGAAAATCTTGATAACTAAATGTTGTGGTTGTTTATCAAGGATGCCTGGAAGGCAGGAAAAATGCACTGAGATATCTAAATAACAAACATGTTTTGCCACTGGTGTCCTGCTGGTGTGGTGTATGATGGGGGAAAGAAAGTTGTAGAAAAGAGAGAGGGTGAAAAAATGGGGAGCGTGTTAAGAATCCTCTTTGTGGGAGCATGAATATAATTACTACGTTTCATGTTTGTTTGTTTTTTTTACATGCAGTGGTTGACTGGGGCATGGGGTCACAACAGATTTTTAAATAAAAGTTGACATTTTGGCCTGAGGGTGGCGCTAGAAAAAAGGTCCAGGTCACCAAAATGGACAGGGTTCATCATCTAGGGAGCATGAATATACTCCCTAGATGAGAGGAACCGCCATCATTTTGTTGACTGATAACATTTACTGGCCAATGTCTAATATAATAATTTAATATAACATCAGTATTGGTCTGAGGTATCAGCAAACTGGCATGTTGGTCTGAGACTAAAAGTAACAAGCGACACGTCCTCACAACTCAACTAAAGAAGAAAATGAAAAATGCAGGTTGGAGGTTTTGTACCATTGCTGATCTCAGGCAGGTCAAATTTGGTGAAGTCCCACCACTGCAGACGGTAGGTAGTGTTGGCAATGTTGCTAGCGACTGCAGACTGGCCATCTCCAATTGACGCCCCTGCAAAATACAAATCCCACAATCAGTGTTAAACATTGGAGGAACACGTGTGACTACCCAATAATGTGAGACTGATCATTTCTTTGATGAACACAATTCACTGGAGCACAAAGTACCAGCCAGTGTCTGGGGTGATTCAACTAGCAGTGAAATGATTCACTTTCACAGTCTATCTCAGCATTTCAGCTGCGACAGACTGACCTCCTGAGCTTTGATACAGTAAAATGAAAATGGCATTAAAGCAGTGATCACAAGGGTCACCTCAACAGTTATTTTCACTGTTTTCACAGCTTGTTTTAAGAATAAAATAAGACCTCCAAATGATGGCTAGTTACTAGAGTGGCTGGCAAGGTTGTGGAACTTCAAGTCCTTACCAGCATTTGACTGAATGGTACTTTTAGTATTGCTCTGGAGTGTGTGTTTACCAGCAAGTACTCTGTTGACAGAGGAGTGTGTGGCCAGACCAGGCTGTCCTCTCTCATGGAAGATTCCAGCATAGGGCAGGTACTCAGGAAGAAGGAAGCGCCTAGAGGGAGTTAAAAGAAAAAGATAATATCCAAACAAAATTTGGTTAAATTACTGTATTAAAACAAATATAGATTTGGCATGCACAACACACTGAAAACAATTCTCACATCCAAGTGCTAAACCCACTTATCTAGGACTATATACGGGATCAAGCACTCCTGCATCATCCTCTCTCTCATCATGTGACTCTGAACTGATAGGTCATTTAAAAGCTGAATACAGTCTTTAAAGGTTGTTCTGCCCAGAAAGAGTTGAGGAGTGAAAATCAGGATTAGGATTAAAGCTATGGGTTAGAGTTGACTGACCGTGGGACAAAGCGACCCAGTGAGGGTGCAGACATTCTGGCGTTTCGCGGCGTCCTGTGCCTCGCTCTGTCTCCATTGTCACTGGAAAACAAAAAAATGGTAAAACTACACAAACAGACCTAAACTATAAGCAGTGCTTGTACACAAGTTAAGTGATTAGCTTGGAAGGTAAACACCTCTGTCATTTCTGAGAACAGGAATATGTGGACACAGACAGGTAACAACTTTTAAAGCCATATGGTTCTAAGCACCACAAGCACCTCTTATGAAAATTCTTTATGGTCTGGTGAAAATGTAGTAAAGACCTGTTTCGGGTGGCACTGACTAGGGCTGCAATGAATATTCAATATAATCGAAAACAATTTTCACTAAGAACAATTTACATTTTTGAACAATCTGCATATTTTGTCGCCGTTATTGACTTGAAGAGTACAAGAACTTCCATGGATGTATCAAGAAATTGATGGCCTCCTTTGGCTGTAGACCGAGCCTAATTATTACCAGTATTTAAAACAACAGAAGCCCAGTTATTAAATATATATGTAATTGTCATGAATAAAAAATCATTAGCAATAGTAGTATTATAAATGTATTTGCGATCAGTCTTGGTCACAAGGTCACATTTTGAGTGTGACAGTCTCATCTTGGAATGGCCTCACGTTTTTCTCAGTCTTGACTCTGTCTCAGACAATGCAGACTCATGATTTTATTTCAAGACCAGCTGTATATACAATTTTATGATACAAAGTCTCCATTCACGCGTATGTCTCAAAGACCATTACATTCTTATCGCATCCATGGACCCGCAATGGTGCGCAGGAACGAAAGTACGCGTATATCAGAGCCAACACGTAGTCAATTTTTCCAGTGCTGTGTCCATTGGTTGCAGACAGGGCATTTTATGCCGATCCATTTTTTGTTTTTTTGTGTTCACAGTCTATTTTTGTTGGATATGTTTACGTTGCATGGAAATACATGATTTTGACTTGTGGCTACACGTATGAATGAATATATGGATAGATGATAGGCTGTATATTTTAGTCTACCTATAATCTGGGTTAGATTTCTCTGTAGCATATGTTCTGTGTTGTAGGCTCTATGGTTATTATTGTAATGGTCTTGAATTGGACTTGATTTGTTCTGATCTTGGTCTTGACTCAGGTCTCCACCCCCTTTGGTCTTGGGCTTGATTCAGTCTCGACACTCTCAAAATCTTGGTCTTCACTCGGACTGGACTGGCTCTGGTCTTGGTCTTGACTTGGTCTCAGGTTAAGTCATGTTGACTACAACACTACCTAGACTGCATAGCGCAATGAACATGCATTGTATTGCTCTACAGCCTAAGGGCAGCACTTTCATGTTAATCATGTTAATCCAGTTCTCTGCCCAGGCTGCGGTTCTCCTTGACGGCAGGAGAAAAATGTCTGGAAAATACTAACATAATGGGAAAGTCTTTATGCTTGAGAACATTCTGCTTAATGTCATTAACAAAATGTGTATTGCGCACTATAAAAATGGGAGTTGCTCTTACACAACACAACCACCTGCATAAAAGAGCATTTTGAGTGCATTCTGAGTCCCGGAGTCACAGCATTAATAGTGTAAGTGCAGTTTTGCTTAGATTTGTGCTAAGCAAAGAGGTTTTCTCTACTCTGCTGTCAGTTGGCCACACGTCTTATTTAAATGAGCTGCACATAATACCATGGTGCTCCAATATTATATTGTTACTGGTCTAGGGGAATTCTAGTGCTCATTGTAGCATACGGCATGTTAGAAGAACTTATACACATACTGTGTGAGCACTTTAGTTTCAGCTGAGACGTGACCTTTAAAATATGCAAGGAATGGCATTTTCAAATTTCACATTATAGTCCTCCCAGTTAAAGGAATACGCGAACACTTAAGACAAAATACCCTTTTCCTACTTACCCAGACTGAGACAAGATGTTCAACAGCATTTTCACCTCTGTATGTCCGCTAGGTCGGTTCATATGGTTAGAATTTCATGTTAGCTTAGCATAAAGACTTGATGTCTACAGGAGTCATTAGCCTAGCTCCATCAAAGTGATAAAATAAACCTTACAGCAGCTCTGAAGCTGTCTTATATATACAGTGTATCGTGTGTTACACAGTAATGAAATATACGTCTTGGAATTTTTTTTAACAGAGTCGTTTTAGATGGTAGGAGCTATAGATGATAAGAACTATAACCACTGAACATATGTGGTTATAGCTCCTAACATCTAATTTCTTCTGAAACGGCTCGTTTTTTTTTTTTTTTCTTTTTTTTAACTCCGAGACATTCAAATAAAGATGATACATTGTGTAAATAAGACAGCTACCGAGTTGCTGTAAGGTTTACTTTTTCACTTTGATGAAACTAGGCTAATGACTCCTGTAGACTTCAAGTCTTTCTGCTAAGCTAACATGAAATGCTAACCATAGGAACAAAAGCAGTGGACGTACAGAGGTGAAAATGGTATCAAACATCTTGTCTCAGTCTGGGTAAGTCGGAAAAGGGTATCTTGCCCAAAACAAGTTTTCTTTTAAGAAATAGCACAAGGCTATGTTTTCAATAACCAAATATCAAGGTAATTCAAACCAGGAAACAATACATAATCAGCACTGAATTTTCACCAGCAATGGATATGGTTTATCACAAATACCTATTATATTCATCCAACTGCCAAACCCTATTTAGCTGGCAAGCTTTTTTTTTTTTTTACATTTTTATAAAAAAAAACAAAAAACAAAAAAACATTTGTCACTAAACAGTGTGACAAACTGTGTTCTTGACATAGATTATTGAATACTCCATGTTGATATTTATGTTAACATAATAATGTATGAGAATAATGGACCTCAATCCAACCATAGAGACCACACTTTGTATATCTCACGGTTCAAATAAAGATTTAGGGACAGTACTCCATGCATATATTATTTTCTGCACATTACTGTCCTGTAACATTTATTAGCGTGTAAACTGTGGGACTCGGCACCCAGTTATGTCAGTAAATTGCGTAGTTGTGTTGTTTCTATATTCATCTTATGGCTCAGCACTTGTCCGTTTATCTTTTTGATTTTCAATGCATCTCATAAGAGGGCTCAGCTCTGACTACTCTTGGCTCTAAATACAAAAAGCTAAAAAAGGTTTAACCCAGGGAAGAGCTGTAGAATGGAACTTACTCCAGTTCCTCAAAGTCTACATCACTGTTGTCCATGGAGCTGGAGGGGTTGCTGGCCGGACTGTCTGAGGAAGAAGACATGGCCCGCAGGCGGTTCTGCTGGTAGCGTAGCGAACGCTGGCGAATGCTGTCCCGCCTGGACAGATACTGGATCATCCTCTGGGCGTAGTAAGCTGCTGGAGATAGCCTGGACAGCACAGAGCACAGCTTTAGGGCTGCTCTCAGTTTGAAAAGAAACTTGGCCATAGCAAGATTTATCTCTCTTTTCTTTTTCCTTTCAGATTTCAGAAGTATAGGTAGATGGGGTAGTAACAGTGGTGTCTACAGCACGACTGACCCTACAGTGGAAGGGGGTTTTGTCCAGTCAATCAGTGTCTGCTCTGCATAATTAAAGCTTCAAATGACCTGTACCCTGACCCAAATGCTACGTTCACATTGCAACCTTGAGGCCCAATTCAGATTTTTTGCTCAGATCTGATTTTGTCTTAAACATGCACTACGAAATTTTCTGACCACTATTTGGTATCAAGAGCAGCAGTAATTTCGTATGTCAACTCTTCATAAAGCCACTTCTCCGTCCCTCCACAGAGGCCAGCCTTGGCCAAGCTTTGTGCCTGCAGGGCAATGGCTAAGCTAAACCAACCACTAAAGGGAGCTAAGGATAAGACTTGCAGGTTAGCAGTCCTATATTGATCGATGTTTTGTTGCATTTCTTACCATACCATTTGTGACTCACAACGCGGCCTTTTCGGCTCAGTGCCACCACTTGCCTTGGTTGTTGCGTTCACTCGCTTCATGGATTCCTCCATTGTGAATTTTCAGGTATGGGAGGGGGGGAGCGCTTCATTTAAACAGTAGGGGAAGCTGCGAGAGGAGCTTGAGTCTGGTGTGGATTTTGGCAACAAACTTTGCAGAGGAGGAGAAAAGGGCTGAAAACGGCAACATGGCTGGTCTGAGCAAATTGGTTTTGGTTTGGTTTATATCATTATGGCTAAAAAAAAGTCTCAACAAAACATACATTAGTTTCAGGGCTGTTAATAGGTTCTGAAATCGCACAGCGTATGTTCTAAGTCTGATTTATGGTTTGGCATCAAGGTGTCACTGTGGCTATCCTGTAGGTGACTGCAGTGCCGGAGCTGACCAATGTACCTAATTTGAACATCACATCATGTTTGGCATTTGGCGATGCAGACCAGCAAACATCAGAATTGCACTCAATCTAACAGAGCCTCCCACTATGAAAATCAAAGTTTCAATCAAAGTAAAATTAAAATTTTACATTTTGCTCCAAACGCTTGTGTTAAATTTTATATTTTTAGTCAAAGATGTAAAAATATTCAACATTAAGTTAAAAAAATGGAATACTGCCTGTTAATCAGTTGGATGACCACTGGACACACTGCTCTCAGTGTAGGTAAGGACTAGTCACTAATCCTGTTGAAATTACACCTCCAGTCTTTGGGAAACACTAAAGTGACCCACAGTATGTACAGACCTCTACCCACATGTGCGAATGAAAAAAAAAACTGTCATATTTGCGATACAGTACATCATGGAAGTTGGTGAAATTGTGGTCCAAGCATGACTTTTAAGGACTATATGTGGTGGACGTCAGATGAGACTTCCGATGAGGTTGGATGAGACTGCCCTCCATCTTTTTCTCAAGTGCGCCAAAGCAGAGTGGCGACAGCAAACTGCGCTGTTCTGTGTGAGGAAAAAAGGTTTGATCTGATGGCTCAGACTCTGGTTGCACTGCGGCGAATCAGGAATGTATTGAATTTAGAACCACATACAAATGGGGCCCATATTGCAAATAAAAATGCTCTGGAAATAAATAAATGAATAGTAAATCAGATCTGTCACATGTAGGGAAATATGGTTTGGGGCCACTTAGTGTGAACGTAGCCAAGACACTTAAACATGACTGAATCAGCTCTACAATGTAGGATTACATTATGTACCATGTACATGTTTTACATGAAAATATTAAACTGTTAGCAGATATAAAATATCATGAGCCACGAAGTCTCTTTTCTAGTCATCCACTTGGTGTTGTTTTTTCCCCAACTCATGATGCAGCGATAGCCTGAATACTGCTGCCTTGCAGTTTCAACACACACAAGGTTTAAAAAAGTAAACCTCTAAGTAACATATTGGACGAGGACTGGGCAGGGCTAAACCATGTTTTGATGATGTTAGAATCATTTCTATGCTGAAGCTCTGTTGAACCCTAGCTGTGTTCAAATTGCGGTTCTGTGGT
>OMKZ01018176.1:29656-44233 GCA_900302535.1 Neoniphon sammara | reverse complement strand
GGGATCAGAGGGGCTGGCGGGGGAACCATCAGTAACCAGGGATGGGCTGCGATTGACGGAGCAGCGACTACACAGGCACACCATGCCCAGGTGCTGGGTGCAGCCAGGGAAGGGAGGCCCGCGCTCGGAGCTAGGGTACTGCGCCAGAGGCAAACCGGGAGATTCTCCAACAGTACCGCCACCATCACCAATAGGGCGTGGCTGCTCGGCTCCAGCCTGAGCCCCTGGGGAGCGAGACGACAGGATGTGGAGGAAGTTGTGAAGGATAGGTGTACGGCGAACCGGCTGGGATGGCAGAAAGGAGCGCTGGCGGAAGTGAGGCATCTCAACACTGTCCATAGGAACCTCCGAGTCCTCCTCATTCTGAAAGAGAACCAATCAACAGCTCTGACAACTCCAATCAACCAGTGAGAAGCCAGTATCAAAACACAAAGGAATCTAAGAGCTCTCACCTGCTGATTGGATGGGTTCACTATCGCTGTCAGCAGGTTGTGACCCAGAGGATCAAACCTCACCAACCTGAAATGGACAGAAAATGTTAAAAACAAACAAAAAAAAACAGTAAGCTACCTATTATAGTTTACAACTTCGATCTGACCACTCACAATCCTAGTTTCCAACTGACATCCAATCCAACTGTTCCTAACTACCGCTTAAATAGAAAAATGTGAAACAACTGTCCCTCTTAAGAGCCTCTCCATTTCTAAATTGAGCAGCAACCCTCACCACCATAAACCAACCATCATATTTTGTTCACTGTTTCATGAATCTGTAGATAAGGATCATTGTTAGATAAAGAAAAATTTGCTTGCTGAGGGCCTCTGTGCTTGCAGGGACATTCAAGAATAAGAACGATACGTGCGCCAAACATGCAAATCCATATATTTTAAGGGTTGGCTAGCCATACTAGCTTTTCCCTAGTTGCCCACCGGACTCTCTCTGTGTCACTGCCGGTCTTGACCACAGCAAAGGGCTCGGGTCGGCTCCAGTCCCAGAAGTGGAGCTCGTTGTTGGTAGCGATTAGCAGGAGTTGAGCGGTTGGGTGGAAGGCCAGGGAGGCGATGGCAACATTGCTCTCCGTAAACCAACTCTCACTCCCACCCTGCAGAGAAAAACAAATACTCTATTATGGACTGAAATGATTATTCAACATTACTGACTAAGTCAACAACAAAAAACTGTCAACAATAATTAATGTTGTTGAATAGTTGTATATAATTAGCTAAGCAGCCTGACTGGTCTATTTAAGATATCCACCTGGTCTCACTTGAAGACTGTTTAAAATGGTCTGACTACATTATTTAACACTGGAAGAGAATACAAAAATGCATCTAAAGTCTTCTTTACACAGCTGAACCAGCTAAAAATGCCACAGAGCCGGGTAAAATTAATCATGATCATACAAGCCTCTTTACCCCGTATAATCATCTTCACACTGTGGGACGGTGTCCAGTTGATTGAAGATGTTTCTGTCAATATTTGTAGTTTTGCCTGCTTGAATTTAAACAAAGTCTCCATTGACCTAGAGTTGATTTTCTGTGGTTTGCCCTCATCTCAAGTACACAGCAGTTGACAGTTTGCCAAGAGTTTTTTACTTACAGACAAATTTCCACATGCAACTTAAATGATAGAATTATGTGGTGGATCTACTGTTGCAGTGTGAGATGGTTACCATGGTTATCATGGAATTTCATTTATACTCAGCACATACTGGTCAGGTCAAGCTTTTCTCCATCTTTTCTTCTTGGTGGTCAGCTGGGTCAGAACCGGGCTATTTTACCAGAGCCTTGCTTCAGCTGACTGACTTGGCATATTTATTCATAAACTGACGCTGGGTCTGCTGTCTTTTCTCTGTCTAAAAACGATTTTACCTGCCGGCTGACCACATCATGAAAAAAGAAGGCCAAAATAATTCCAAAGTGACTCTCTGATAGAAAAATTTAAGTTCTTATTGTTAATTTATCTTTCAAGGATTTAAAAAACACAGGTAACAGTGGTGAAGTCTTGAGGAGCCTGGGCCCCTCCAACACCATACTAATAATTGAGAGAAATTTTTTTTTTTTTTGAGTATTCTATCAATAAAGATGATACTTTCTAGTTTTTTCTCTCTTGCTGGCAACATACAGCTATTAAATAAAGTGAATAAAATAATTTTAGCTTATTTTAGCTTTTATTGTAATAAAAAATAATAACAATTAAATAAGTCAATTATTCATCAGAATAATCGATTGTCAGAATACTTGTGAGAACAACTGTTGCAATCATCATCGTAATAATCACCAGAATAATTATTAAAATAATTATTAGATGCAGGCATAATGAAATTCATCAATTTAGTATTGATTTTACAAATTTTAACATCTATATATGCTGTTATCCCTTGTGATATTATGAAGAACAAGTTTTTTTATTTCACTTTTTTATTAACACTGCTTCAATCACCATGGTGATAACACTGGTTCAATAACCATGGTGAGTGACTCCATGCAGCACAGAGAGCTAAGCCTTTCCAGTGTGTGCGTTTCCAGGTTATTTCAATTTAACTGATTAATCAGCATGGTACTTCAGAGGAAAACTCACGTGCAGATCCCAGATGCGGACTTCGCCATCAAGGCACCCGGAGGCCACCAGGCCAGGGATTGTGGGGTGAAAGGTCACACACCAGGGGGTTCTACGGTGGCCCACTAGGGAATGCAGGCACTTTCCAGTCTTCACCTCCGTTATATAAATGTTGTGATTTACATGTGTGGAAGCCATAAGAGTCCTATAAGGATTGAAATAGGTGGAGAACAATACTGGTAAAGGAATATTCCACAAATCTTTCTATTCATCTTCAATAATTACCTCATTAGGAACAGATGAGGCTGCCCACTGGTTCCATATAAACATGAAGCCAACATGTTAACATTACTGATAATACAAGACATCTTCACAGATTAAACTTAGTTTTGTTTTGTTGCGGATCCAGCCACAAATAGGCATCTGTACAACAACTGATTGCTAAGTTGCTACAAAAGCTTGGGACTGGTACAATGCAGCGTACATTACTGCATCATTATTTATCTTTTCTGTTTGTTTTTTTTTGGCCCACCTAAAAAAAAATCTGCTTTTAATTAAGGTCTGACCAAATACGGGTTTTTGAAGTCTGATATAAATTCTTACTAGAGAAAGCAGATAATGGAATTTGCATGGCCTTGAATTAAATATTAAAGTGACTTTGTCCTAAAACAACATATTGCCCAAAAAGAAGCACTACATACACACTGTAGGTGATGGAGATCGTTTTGAACGGGCTAACTGCATGTGAACAGCATTTTCATAAAGGCGGCACTTCCAGGCTTCGCCTGATGGGAACTGCTTTTGGTGAACTTGAACAGAAAAGAGGGTGTTGTGAGGCCAATTCAGCAGGCATGGTGAGATATTGCTACACCACAGTTTTGATGAGGACAACATTAACCAATTTGATGTTTTTGAGGGAATTCAGGGTTATTTGTTTGAACCTGAAAATACAGAAGAAATCAGGCAACGCAGAAAAGAATGGGAGGCTTGAACTAGATACATCTAGTCAGGCAATACTGTGGGAGTAGCAGCTGCTTTGCCCCAGACAGCAACTGCTGGTGTCTACAGCCCCTGACACATGGCCCTCATTGGGCTGTACTTGGCTGTCTTTGACTGACATTTGCCTGTGGTTTGTGCAGTGTGTCCCATGGCCAACAAAAATGCCCTGCCATGCCTAGGTAGGAATTTCAGTGTTGCCATGAATGGGATTGTGGACAGTTCCGACTGATAGAACTGGCTACCGAAAGAGCAGACGGAAACATGCTTTGAGTAATTTTGACGTCCATATATAAACTATGTCAGAGAGATTATTCCAGTTCCAAGAGGATAAATTGAAAGAGAGGATATTGACACAAAAGCAAGTCAAGCAAATCGTATACCTGCATATGAACTGCCAACCTGTTTAGCTTTCCCTGGCTAAATGAGCCTGTAAGCTAACTGTAACATTATTGTCTTGATCAGCAGACACGGGATGTGTGATATGCTTAGAATGCCTGGGGAGACCTACGTGCATTACTACTTCTTTCATTAACACACAGGATCCTTGAACAACAAATGAAATGAAATGAAATGGAATCTTAATTAATGGAGATCTGGTTGACATTGACTACGTTTACATGCAGTCAATATTCGGGTTAAGGTCAATATTCCGGTTTCTGAAACATTCGGAATAACCCGTTTACATGCGTGAGCAAACAGGGTTATTCCTGTATACATGGTAATTGTAATCAGTTGGGATATCCCGATCAAAACAGCGACGCACGGACGACAGTACTCAAAAGACCAAGATTCATTGCGAATAGAACATGCGCAGAACACAAATGAATGTTCCTTTCAATGGGGATATCCCGATAGGCGTATACATGACCCAATATTCGGGTTAGAAAAGGAGTAACCCTGGGGTAATATTCGGGTTTTTGAAAACCGGAATATGAGCATATTCCGGTTTTTCAAAAGGGTTATTGGTGTTTACATGGCCGTGCGCAACCGGGTTATTGCTAATATTCCGGTTATGATCGGGTTATTTGACTGCATGTAAACGTAGTCATTGTTGTTCTTATATAAAAGTGTGTATGTCTGATACATTTTTAGTACCGAGATAACTTACTTTAATTGATGACCCATCACTTAAAAATAACATTTTCCAGAGTTTTCTATCTCGCCCACATCATAGATGAGGAGCAGACAGGCTGTTGCTGTGTCTGCTGCACCAGAGGAGTAGCAACACTAGTTGAAAAATATGGGAAAACTAAAGGCAAAAAATGCCCTTAGTAATTATGACAGAATAGCTAGAACTGCAGAGAGATTCACTAGAATCTTAGCAATTGCGATTTTATGTCATTTATTTATAAATGACAGAAACACAGTTTCACCAAAACATTAAAGTAGACTAGGGGATTCAATTATGTGTACAAATTCAAATACCACACATAAAGTGACTGACTTCTCCAAGTCCAAAATTTTACACAGTACTGACATTATCAAAGCACTCCAGAAAACTGAGTCAGTTTCTGTTAATTAAACTGCATCACTGGAAACTGCAGTCCGGTTAATGGCATACAGCTTAATCAGCATTTACATCCACCAATTATCAGTTATTAATAAAAGCTCTGATATGCTCCAACTAATTGGCTAAGTCAATAAACAGGTCAGCCTCTAATTTTTTAACATCTTTTTTGACAACATTCCAATTCAAATGAATGCATTTGAGTCTTCCTGAGCCATTCCCTAGCTGTGAAAGAGTTAGTCGAATTCCTCACCGGTCAGGGCTGAATGCCAACAGGAACGTTGATCGAGGGCTGTCCGGCAGCTCCACTTTCTGTCAGAGGAAAAAACAGAAATCCTTACACTCAGTTCAGTGGATTCAAACCTATGCAACAATTCTACAAAAAAAAAATCGCAATGGGAGGCTTTGTCAGATTGGATGCTGCTGGTCTACTGGTCTGACAGCCCGCTTGATGTTCTGTGCATAACAGAAAAGCAACCTGGAGGTGTTGTGCAAAGGTGAGGTGGGAGGGCTTGGCTATCAAATGCTAGAGCTATTATGTACCTATGGGTGTCATTGGCACAACAGCACAGTCTAGATCAAACCCTGATGAGTGATACCCGTACGTTACCACAGTAGGCATTTTCATGGTTACCTGACTCTGCCATTTCATCCAACGAACTTTCTCCTCCACCAGCTGCTGCAGGAGCCGCTGGGAGCCGAAGGTCTGCGAGCCTCGCTCCCGATTGGACAGGATCCGGACAGAGTTCCTCTGGCGGGACGCCATGTTGCTACTGGTGGCCTTGGCTGTTAAGCTGCTCACACCCACTGTTGCCAGTCCCTTGCCATGCAGAGTCTAGGCTAGAAGTGACCAAAACAGTTGTTCAGTGAGGTGTGAATGCATTCGCAAGAAAGTCAGGTACTACTTAAAAAAGGTGTCATGAGCACTGATCATGTTGCTTGAAAAACCTCATGCAAACTTTGCCATAGTTAGTTAACTTGAAAAAGAAATATAACGACTCCAGGCAATCTGAAAAATGTGAGGCTTAAATATTATCAAGATAATGAAGGGAGGACAGAGAGAAGCATGAATGAGCACAGCAGGCTTGATCTTTATCACTGGCACATCAATCCAAAACTCAAGGCAGGAGTTCTTTCCATAATGTGCGCTACAGAGTAATTTATCATCAAGCATGACATCTCCTATCACCAGATAAAAAATATTTTCAGGCTGAAACTGTGAAAAACAGAAGCATACCTTGTAAAAGCTCTTTCCGGTCTCAGCCCAGAGCTAGAAACCCAAACCATGCAGCTGCAATACTGAATGACTTGATGCATATTCCAAGACCCATTCTAGCCAAACCATAACTTCTTGTAAATGCTTAAACAACTATTCAACACATAATAGCCTGTTGTGTCAAGATATTACTCACGTCTTAACAATCAAAATTTACTTTAAATGACAGACTTTTTAAACTGGGGTGTAGTTGCTTTTACAAAAAGCAAGGGTTTAGATCAGGAACAAAAATACACCAGGTTTGGCAAGCTTAACCCTGCACATTATTTTAATACCACAACTGGTGGACCTAAGTGCAGCTCCAAGAAAGGTTGATACTCAAAACACAGATGAACATTTTGCTTTGGATTTAAAATTAGAATTGCCTTCCATTACGACACAAGGGCACCTGACTTTCTTCACCCATTACGTTACACATAAAAAAACAAGTTGCTTTCAAATTTGCTTAATCTTTTGATTTTGACATCTCTGAGACGACAGTAGCCTCAAGGTTAGAGGGGCAGGCTTGTCTTTAAAAAGTCGCAGCCTTGTGTCCCCAGTTTGGCTGGGAAAATTTGCGCAAAGAAATATAATTAGTAATGCTTTACCCTCTCAATAAATCCTTTAACATGGCTCTTATCCCACCGTCTGCAGAGGAGCTGCTAAATGGCTAACAGTAAAAGCTTGTGGTTGTACTGGGCAGCTCCCAATTAGAATGTGTGAATCTGTATGAATTTTAGACATGGTGGAGCTGAGAGAAAGCCTAGAGCAAAGGAAGATTTCGCAGGATAAACAAAAGTTTATGAAATACAAATCACAAGGCTTTTCATAAGACTGGTGATTTCAAAAGGAGCTAATATTAAAACCAAGAAGGATGCTGTTGAATGAAAACATCAATCCATCATTTCAAAATGCATTATATCACCCAGAGAATTTTATTTGTCCATAAATTTAAAATATCATTACCAGAGTAATCCCCGCCACAGTGTAAACGGCAGACAGTCCATTCAAATAGTCAGTAGTCCACAACTATACAATGTAAAGACAACTAAAAGGGCTATCTCCATATATAGGATGCTTTTGGTGTGCACTGACATGGAAAAGGAGAGGTGATCTTTCAAAATCTTAAACGTTTGGATTTAAAATACCATGATGACAGTCATTTCCCCTGGAACACCAGTTTGAAATCATTCCTTATAACAATACAAGTTCTAGTAGCAATAATAGCAGTAAATATCTGACCACTGCCAAATCAATGACTATGTCTACATTACATTACTGTAGATAATGTCATGTACAAATGTTGTTGCTAGATTAATAAACCTACTTTCCAAATAACAGTTCCACATCGAATTAAAAAAGGCTCATACGTTAATACATTTCAAATCCAAAGCTAGACACACCAAAATAAACACATATAGCTAAGGTAGCTAGCCTGTTTTGACGAGTTTCATAGATAGTACACGCCAGTTGGCCAATAGCCGTAGTTTACTAGTTGTATGACGATATTTTGGTAGCTAGCTCCATTGCTAGCATGACAGCTAGTTAATGGTGAACTATTATCAGCCTCGACTAAAACTTCATTTTGGTAACATTAACATTAGCTAACCTTGTTAACCCGCTCGATGCTACCTAACCAAGGAGCTAAATTAGCCCATTCCCGATATAGTTTGCTAGCTAACAAAACAGAAATTTTACTTAAAAGCATAAACCTATCTTTAATTTTAACAACGACCACTTAGCTAACACATAAGCTAAACTGGTAATGTATGTTTTCAGTCACACTGGTGTAAAAAAAAATACAAATCACATCGAATTGCATGGCCTACCTTCCTTGCTCGACTCTCTCTTCAAATTTGCCATCATAGGCGTAAGCTAACAGGCCATCTTCAGTTCACTATAGCTTTACTAGCTCGTTAGCTGGCTTGGTCAGAACGGGAAATGGAGCTGCTGCAAATAATGTGTCTAACGTGAACATCTGTGAATTTACAATTACTTCTAACTCCAAAAGTCCACTGGGATCAATTGACAACATTCATACTATATGAAGAAGGCGAAAAATGTTTCCTAAGGCATTTATCCAATGTTTTACTAGCTGCCCGACGCGAAACTGCTACTGCGTAACTAGCTAGCTGCTAGCTAGCCAGCCCGCACACAGGATTATAAGCAGAGCGCCGTTTAGAACTAATCGAACCCAGAGATCCTTGTGGTATCTACTTGCAGAAAAGGAACGATCAAATACTCTGCTAGAAATACTTTAACAAGAAATAAAACTATTCACAATTCGAATGGACATGATCCTTCAGGTAGAAATAATTTAGTAGAAGTAAGATAATTCTACTCGAAATGCTTTTAACTGTACCAGAAATTACTTAGTAACAACAAACAAACTAACTAATAAATAAATAAATAGGCTACAATTCAAGTTTTTTTAATCACACTGTGAAAATTTATATTAAAGAAAAGATAGAAGTAATTAGCTTGATTTTATGACACTGAGAGTTTATGTAGAGGTTATTCAGTTTAATCGACTTAAGACAGAATTAAGTAAAAAACATAAAAGGATTTAATTTTTGAGATACGATTGTTATGCTTGTGTAATATTGCCGAATTTCACAAGAAGCAGCAAATTATGTAAGAATAAAAGTAACGAGACAATAATTTATTATGACAGTAGAACGACGAAACACAACAAAAGACTTTCTGACAATTTCTCTTGAAGACTTGGAAACAGACTGGTTAAAGGCTGGTTCTCTTCAAAAGATTAGCTAACTGTTCGTTTCGAAAGTAAGATAACTTTGGATGATGTTAGATTAAGGTTAAGGTTTTGGTTGTGGTAAAATAATAAGAAAAAAAAAAACCCTTACCTGAATATGAAAACTTCACCCACAGCAGAAATCTTCTTGTGATTCATTTTACAAAATTTCACAAGAACGGGCTGTGGTATAATTACCATGAACAAACCAAACCATCAAAGAAAAGACTGGCAGCCTCTACTGGCCTCTACACTGCATTTTTCATTGTGTGCCACCTGGTAGGATTTGGAGGAAAATCTGATGGGTCTGATCTTTATGGTACAAAACAGGAAGATCGCTCTGTTTTTACAGTGCAAACACAACTAAAGCCCTCAGAGTTTCTTGCAATGGCAGAATGGGAAAAAAACACTTCCAGCATGTCCATCCTGCTCAGTAAAGCCAACAATGCCAGGGAGGGAAATGGAGCACTTTGATATGCATACATATGAAAACTTTGCAGTTGTGACTGTGCCAGCTCCTTATGGAAAATGGTTCACTTCATCTGAGCTCTGAGTCCATCAAACAGTGATGCTGATCGCTCCACTGGAAAGAGGAGGACAATGGGAAAATGTATCCTGATTACAAGAATCCAATGGGCTAAAAGCTGTAACAGGAAAAATGCACTTCAAAATGCAACAGGAAGGCACTTCAAAGGCAGGCCTCTTTGTATCTACATTTTGATAGCAGTGCCTATAGAGCCAGAGCAACCAGTTTATTAGGATTACATTATTACAATATCATTCTTTTTACAAAATTATGTACAGGAACTGACAGTGAAGGGAATAAGAAGTCAGCATGTTGTGAATAAATTATGCCTGTCTCGCAAAAACTTAGTCACAGACAGGTCACACACTCTGATAAGCTACATTTTCTACTATTCACACTCTAGGCGAATATTGTATACATAAAACAAGTAAGTGAAATGTCATAATAATCATAAAAGAAGAGAGAGATACTAATTATTAATGTAACAGTAGCTTCAATAGACCAGAATGCAATGCAGCAACATTGTCCATCTTTGTGGATCTGTCATAGTGTTTTTAATACAACATGCTTTTCAAACACCTTTTTGTAATTAGAACAACCAGGAATTAAAGTATTGTTTTCTCCCAACTCTTAATTTTTATTGACTGGTGTTATGGCTATTCCTCCGTCCATCTACATGTTTAAGGGACAGAGAAGCCCCTTTTCTGGTGATTGCTGAAAGACATTCTGAGAAACACAGAACATCATTTACTGAACTCGCTTTCTGTGTTTTTTGCCCCCACTCTCGACTCTCCCCGGGCTAATGGTTATGGTTAGGGTGAAGCAATGACGTGACGAGCAATTTAAGTAGAAGTAAATGAAGTAGGTTGAAGGAAAGTAGGTCCACCAAAAAATATTTATATCATGTCATCACAAAATAAATTTGAAAATGTATTATCTTACTCATTTGCTAAAGTAATCATAAGAGGACCATACCAGCAATTTTGAATGTTTGGCTCATTTAGGTACAATTTAACCATTTTGCAAATCATGTGGGAGTACTACAGATTGAACAAAATATAATCAAAATCCCTTGAATTTGAATAAGATTGGAAACACCCACCTCATAATGTTCTGCAGTCAGTTAACACAGTTGTCAACGTTCATAAACCATAGTACTGATAATTCAAAATGTAAAGCAAACTTTTCCCTGATCTCTACACCTTCTCAGGTGTAGAGATCATGTACAAGAGCAAACTGCCAGTGTAACTTCTCTATGGAGCTCTTGAACTTGCGGTCCAACATAATTTCTAAAGTTTTTGCAGCCCTTTCTATAATATCTCCTACTATCAACTTCCGAGGTCAGATGGGCGCTTTACATTTCTGTACTTTCCAAACATGGGAAAACAGATTAGCGAGTTTACGACAGACATATGACCACTTTGATTAAAAACTATCAAATTCACAATATCATCATTTTCTCAATATCTTCATGCTGTTGGTGCTTCTTGTCTTCTGGGTTAGGTTTACCAACAGCAACTTGTGAATTTGACGCTGTTAGTTAGGGCTTTCGGTTTCGTTCAAATCAAACCGACTAATTTCAAGCCGTCAAAATGCGATATTGCTGCTTATTTTAGGAAAACTAATGAGGCAGTCTGTTTTACAATGATGGATTACTGGTGTGGAAAAAGTTTGAAGTTTCTGAAAGTTAATTTTCATATCATACTGGAATGAATGGAGCCCAATGGCCCAATAAAAGGTAGGAAGTTCTAAAATGTGACTGCTTGGTTTGGGAAATGATTGGCAGAAACTTAAAGTGTATACATTTTGTAGATATTAGTCTAACAATGTAAAATCTCTGGTATGGTCCTTTAATAAATAGAGGATCTACACAGGTACATTACTAATGATCTACCACCATGAACCACCACACCAGTGCATATATTGTAACATCTATCACCATGAATCAACATGTCCTGCTGTCCAACAAACCAAGGCAAGGAAACAAGGCAGAAGCAGATCGCAGTTGGTTCTGTATGGAGCAGTAGGGAGAAAACCAGTGTACAAAGCAAAGGCAGTCCTTATTTACACACACACACACACACACACACACACACACACACACACACAAGACAGCAGGGCAGAGCGGCAGGAGTTGTGTGCTGGAACAGCAGGTAACCTCTTCAGAAGTTCTCCTTGTAGAAGTTGAAGCCGAAATGCTCACACTGGGCTTTGATGATTTTAGCCAGAGCAGGAGAGCCGCAGTAAAACACATGGACCTTTCCTTTCTTCTCCTCAGACACTTTCTGGAACACCTGACAGGGAATACATTTTAACACAGACATATACTAATACATGTTAAGTACGAAATATGCTTTGCCTGTAAAGGAAGGAAAGTCGAACTAATCAGCAAGAGATTACTTTGTGCACTCTAGCTGCCATACATATTATATCCACTTGCTTTCACCTCTAGAGCACAAAGACAAAAAAGTAAAGGCTATTTTAGATCAAATGTGCACGGCTTTGTTACATTTTTGCAGAAAAAAATGTGTTGAGGATTTCTTTTTAAAATCACATTACTGTTAATACAGGCTCCCCTTAGCCCAGTCATCTTATCCCACCAAATTTCATCAAAATTGGACCAGTGGTGTAGCAGCTATGGCCTTTTGAAGTTAGAAATTTTGACCTTTCACGGAAGCGTGCCTATCAGATTTCATTTTTCAAATGCTGCAACACAGTACCAAAATGTATTGTCCAGCCAAGTTTTGTCAAAATACTACCAGTAGCGTATGAGATTTCATGCTTTGACCTTTAATTATAGCGCCCCCATTGGGCCAATGAGCATGATGACCTTAAACATCAAAACAGAGTGCAGGGATGCTCCATCCCTCCAAATTTGGTCAAAATCACACAAGTAGTGCATGAGTTATTAGATTTGGGTGTAATTTTTTGACCTTTAATTATACTGTCCTCATTAAAGCTCCTGTAGTTAACTTTTTTACTTCACAGTTTTGACAAATACACAACCAATCAGGGAAGGAAGCATCGCTACCCCAGTGCCAATCACGTCTTGTGTGCACGCAACATGCACTGGTACTGTGTACACTCGCTTCCCTGACTTAGTTTAGCCTCCTGTAGCTACAGAATGGCAGAGAAAGAAGCCAGCTCGCCAGTTCTCAATCCCCCATTGCATTAGCGTGCACATGGGTAGGAAGCACTTGGAGAAAGTACTGAATCTCAGTTGGGTGCTGCTTAAGCGGTTTGAGTTTAAATTTCCAATGAAGTGCCACTCACTCTACAAAGTTACTTATAGCAGCTTTAAGCTAATCAGTTTATTTTTTTAAAGCTGCAACACTTAACCAAGATGCATCATTGCTTTATGTTTCACTCGTGTGCCCATCACAAGGTCACAGGGTTTCCTCACCTTGCCCCATTCAGGTCGTCCAGGTTGGGTTCGGGTCCTCAAGCCAGTGATAGAATCTCTCTTCTCTTTCTTGGCCAGAAGGTC
Organism: Neoniphon sammara; assembly: GCA_900302535.1. Classification (NCBI taxonomy): domain Eukaryota; kingdom Metazoa; phylum Chordata; class Actinopteri; order Holocentriformes; family Holocentridae; genus Neoniphon; species Neoniphon sammara. The sequence continues at coordinate 31,145 of OMKZ01018176.1, read as the reverse complement.
CAGTGCCATCTGCAGGCCGATGGCCTTCATGTCATTCTTACTGAGTGCTGACGTCATGTACATGTGCATCTCCAGGAACCGGCCTGAGGAACATCAACCAAATGTGAGGAAATTACAAAGACCCAATATAGTTCTGTCTGCCTCTCTAATAAATACATCTGTCTTCCTAAATCCATCTCTCTCTCTCTCTTGCCTTCCCTCTTTTTCATGAGGTCTTTTTAAGTGTCTTTCTCTCTCACCCTCTGGCTCCTCATCAGCCTGGTCCATCTCCAGTTTGGTCAGTAAGCTGACAAACCATTCGAACGACTTCTGGTCTCTGTTGATCCAGATGAAGTCGACCTGCAAGTCCAAAACAGATGTTCATATCAGCAGCAAAGGTCCAAGACTGGATTCAAAGCCAGGACTTCCCACTTTCATGGTATACACCTTAGCCAACTGCACCATCAGGACGCCCCTAAAGTAATTTCTTTTCTAATTCCTGATCAATTTACAACATAAAATATAGTGACTCACTTTCCGTAATTTCATCTCACTGTCTTTAATGTTTTCACACCAGGAGTAGTTGCAGTTGGGACAGTTCTGCTTCCTCCTGCGGTACCTATACAAGAGAAACACAACAGCACGTTGGAAATATGTAAAATATAAAATTAGTTTCATACAGTTCTTTGAAGAATTCATTCATTCTTTTGCCTCTTTCAAAGTACAGGTGTCTGCTCTGCCCCTGCCCTTCGTCAGGAGAATACACACAACCTTGCACCTTAGGATGGTGACCATCCGACTGGTTTTATTTAAGAGGTAGCCAGCTTTTTGTTGAACTGTTTTGCAAAAAAACTGCACATATGGTAGCAGAACAACTGTCCATCCGGACCCTCAATCTCAATCTTCACCCTCAGTCTCCCTTAATCTTCTTCTGAACTGCCATGTAAATGAAAAAGCCAGTTTCAATATTCGGGGTAACAGAATAAGAGAAACCCGGTTAACACAGCTGGATTTCTGCTGAAGAAACATGATGACTGGGCCACGCAAACGTTACTCAGATTTCTGAACGGCTTTTTATGTTTGTGCATGTGCAGGAAACGACAGTGGATGGTGAGGGACCTGATTTTCCGGTCATATGTAAATTGGGATTTTTGAGTGATTACATTTCCTGCCTTAACCTGGTTGACTGACAATAATGTGGTTTCTTGTGTGCATGTAAACATGTTCGCTGGACGGAGTCAGGTGAGGAAGTTCAGACACCTGCTAGAGATGCCATGGACTCACAAAGGAGACAATATTTCCTGCCTAGGAGGAGGAGGTGGACGGACTACATCTCCCAACATGCCTCAGTCTGCCCTGGGGTCAGCATTCTTGGGCAAACTTATGTAGATACCACCACGTTCAGTATCCTTGTGGTGCATAATTCCTTGTCTTTATGCTCAGAAAAATGTGGAAAGAGGGTCATACTCAGCAAGTATAGTATTTCTTTCTTTTTTTTTTTTTTTAATTT
>OMKZ01018176.1:12709-29636 GCA_900302535.1 Neoniphon sammara | reverse complement strand
TTTTTTTTTTTTTTTTTTTTTTTTTTAAGAAACATGTTGCAGTGCATAGAAACAGACCTTTTGGCCTTCAGGCCTTCCTCAGTACCTTACCAGTCTCTCCAATTTTTGAGCTGTATGAGCTACTTTGCTTGACCAGCTGCTGCTGCAATCTTACCCAGGATAAATGACATGGGAATGGACAGATGGATGGATAAAACATAAAATAGAAAATGCAAGTGTCAGTATTTTAAATCTCACCGGTACATAATGCTTTGAAGGATGGAAGCAAAAGGCGTAATCCCGATGCCCGCGCCAATCAGCACGGCGTGCTCAGAAGCAAAGATCTGTCTTGTTGGAGTTCCGTATGGTCCATCTACATAACACTGACACAAAATACACACAGACACTAACTTCTAATTGCTGCCCCTTACAAACATCCCCTACTATACAATCAAATCTTAAGCTACTAGATTTCTATCATTAAATTTATAGCACTCGTATGAATTTGCTGGGATATTTCAGTCAGATCTGGTGTACTGGTAAATGCATTAGTAAATATGTAGGTAAATGTGGTATTTCTCACCTTAACGTTGCAATACCTGGTATTTTCACCTAGTTTGGCGGAAATCTATAGTTTAAGAAGGAGGTGAGTTAGTAACTTTAAGAACAGAATTGGCATTGGCATTTGAGGTCAAAAATAACTCTTTGCAATACTTAAACAATCCCGCAGATGCCCAAGCTATGTTTGAGATTAAAAATCACTGTAATTTATCTTGGTTTTCACCTGGTGTGAGCTGCCATTGTGCTTATTGAGTTTAAAGGCTGTAATAAATGAATTTTTTGCACTATATAGTGGTTTCCTGTTCATGTTTTTGAGCATTGCAGCCATTCAGAAAATTCTTGTGGAGCCTCTAAGCTGATTGCAAAATGTTTCAATTATCCATCTGTGTGAATTTAGAATTGCTTTAGAGATTTAATACTCAGAAAAATAAACAAAGTTCTGGTAATTCTGAGACTCCATCAGCCCCTGATTTTTACTGCCAGAATGCTTTTGGAGTGCGTTTCAGCCCTTTTCCAGCACTGACTATAGCTGATAATGTGGAGGTGGAGGATTGAGATATGGAGAGCTCAGCAAAATGCTGAAATGTACTCAGTGTTTGCTGTATAGCACCCATATACCTCTTTAGCCTAGACCTTACCTCTTTGAGCGGGGGGCCCTCTCCTCTCTCTGCTTGTCCCAGCTGGTCTGGGAGGGGCTCCAGTTGTCCCTGAGGTCCTGGGATGGGGACTGGACCAGGCAGGGAGCCGTTCTGACGGTACATGGTCAGCTCAATGGCATCATCCTCATTGGAAGCCACTGTCCCATTACAGTTTGTTGACCTAAACAACTCCTCCTGCCAGAAAATCATAAATCAGAGAGTACAGAGCATTTCAACTGGAAGAATCACAAAGAGTGAGGTAATACCATGTAAGATGAAAACACAGTGGAAACACAAAAAAGTCTCTCTGTGTGTGTGTGTGTTTTCAACCTGAGCTTTCTTCAGTTGCCTGCGGTTCCTGAGGCTGGTGGCCAGTCTCTTTGGGCTGACTGCTTCGCTCTCTGGCTGTCTGAAATACTCAAACAGGCGATTGGTCCACTGGCCCATGGAGCGGATATGTAGCCACAGGGTGTCTGTAAGGGAAAGGTCACACCAGTGTGGCTACAGTCCCATACATGGCTGGTTTGAAACAAGGTTAGACTGATATTGGCATTTATCAAATAGTGGCTACGGACCAGTCACATCATTCACCACCCTGACCACAGCTACAGAAAAACATGTACATTCAGAGTTTTAGCGTCTCATGATACTCTACATGCTGCTTCAGAGGCTTTTACACCATAGCAAGAATAATACTCTTAGGGACATATCTGTTTTCTGCCATTTTTTAAACATGATTATGGGAAAATTTTAGGGAATTAAATATCAGTACAAAATATTGTCTGTCGGTAGCTTGAACACCCATATCAGCTAAACCCTAGTTTGGAAGGTGTTATTCCTGATATGTTAGCCTGGTCAAACTGACAACATAAGTACAGTGGTAGTGTTAACATATAACTCAGCTTTGCTGCAATGCAGCATGGTGATTTAATGGTTTACATAGCTAGCCAACAACCTAAAAACCTAGCTAAAAAATAGCCTTAGAGTAGAACAAGCTATTAATAGTACAACTAGCTGATATCCACAGTTTTCCTCTCAGAGATTAGTTTGGATTGTTACTATGTTGGGCTTATTTAGAGAATTTACATGGTGAATAAAAGATCAAGGTTTTTTAAAAAAAATACTAAAAATTATCACCAAAATTAAGCAACAAAACACAATATTAAAAATACATGGCCTTTTCACATCAATGAATGTCAATTTTGCTAACCCTATTACTGATGGGTATGGGTGTCTGGTAGGTATTTCTTGGGGAAAAAAAAACCCTCTGATATACAGGAAGTGATATATTTTATGTTTCTAGTTTGCTTGGATAAAATCTGAACTGGGTAGTTAGCAGCGATAGCCACAAGAAAAGACCAAGCGCCAAGACAAAGAAAAGAGGGCCACCAACAGAAACTCAAACTTCATCAGCAGAGAATCCAAGAAAAAAGACACCTGGACACACTTTTTGATTGGCAGGTGATCTATGAAGTGCAGTGCAGAAACGTCACAGCAATGAACACTTCGCACCAAAAATGAACTCTGTGCTGCTGAGGCTTCAAGCTTTCGACTGGTGTAAGATTTGGGTTTAGTTTCTTCAAAAGCACTAAGATGGTATTCACTAACATGCCTTCACCCACAGATGGCCTCATCCTTTTCTAAGAGAGGTGAGATGTACCTGACTGTTCCGGGGCGCTGCTGATAGTGAAGGGGTGCCACTCATACTTGGCAATATCTGGGATGTTGATATAGATGTAATCTCCAGGTTTAAAGTGGAAGAACTGAGGGCGCTTGATCACCAGATGAGTCACCTGCAAACACACAAAAACAGTCAAAGGTCAAACACATCAAACCAGATACTCACATACCCCAGGCACTGGAAACAAATAGTCTGCGAGTGAAGTAACCTTATGGTCTGACTAATTTGCTGCACAACAACTGGCATTTCCCTGTGTTACAGTGTGAATTACTTTAACAAATCAGTTCAATTCAAGTCAGTTCAATTTAATACTTCATTGCTACTTCAGGTTGACAGTTGGAATTTCCATAAAGCAAAGTATAAGATAATACTACTGTATAAAAACACCATGAAACAACCTAAAAGAAATGAAGTTAAATATTAGTCCTAAAATCAGTGACACAGGTGAATGTCAGGTGTATATTGTGAAGACTGGGCTAAGTTAAAGTGCTAATAACTGTGGTGACTGATTCAGTATATGGATGACAAGGTGCTGTTTCTGAATCTGGAGGTTTTGGCCCTGACTGATCTATATCTTTTCTGTGGTGGGAGTAATTCCAACAGAAGAAATGAAGTAAAACATGCAGTCCCTCACAAATGATGTAGGCATCCCTTGGCCAACTGCTAACAAAAGGCATCTTCACTCCATGTTTTATAAATACCAAGATCACTCATTTGCCTGCAATATTTGCATGCAATATTTATTCAAATTTATGACACTGTGTCCTTGTTTCAATAACAGAACACCGCCAAATTACATGATCCCTGCAAGTTAAATAGCAGCACTGTCTGAGATATCACTTTTGAATTGAAAAATTTCATCTTGATTATAGTTGATTGATTGTAGTTCCTCCATAAGGCCAATCACTATAATCTTTTTAAAAAGTGGAACACAGTGCAAATATGCATCGTCCATCCAAGTGTCCTCAAAATCCGACCAAATCAAAACACAGAAAATGCACTTCAAATTGTGTGCTAATAATCCAGGCACCCGAGGTGCTAGTAGAGTTAGGCTTGGGCACCTTGGATGGCAGCAGGTTTACTTCCACAATGTAGAGGCCGCCTATGTGAGACACAGCGATTCCCACCATCTTCTCCAGGATGAAGAGAAGTCCTGGCACCACAAACCACTTCCAGAAGTTGGCACAGTGCACCACCAGCAGAGACCACACCCATATATAGGACAGATGAGACCAATAGAAGATCTGGATAGACACAACAGTCAATTTTATCTTCTCAGTATGTTTACAGTCAACTGTGTATAGATTTGGGAGTTCATTTTATAAGACTTCGGAAGATTGATTTTAATCAATGAATCACAGATTTTTTAGAATGTGGTCAAGAATTCTTGATGTAGACTCATTTATTAAGTTTGTGACCCATAAAAATATCTTCAGACATTTTTCTTTCCAACCCTTTTACATTTTACCCCATGAGGATTCAGATGTAAACTGTGCCTAGGATTAGAAGTGTCTTGAAACTCCAATGGGTGGGGAGGCTGGAGGGTAAGTTTTGAAAGCCAGAAATTTCAGCACCTGGCCAAGTAATTGCTGCGACATTAGTGTTGATCACAATTCCAATCAACCCCACCACAGATTTATAATGGTTATGTTGTAAAAATATGGCAGAAAAATGCTCCTTTAGTGGATAAAAGTAACACTAGCTTTGAATTAATAAAACAACCTAAAATCACCTGGCTCATAGCTTGAAGGGTTATTTCTCCATACTAAAATCTCTAAAAAATACTCTCATTCGTTAATTGTAAAGGGATGGTAAACTAAAATGTGTAATTTTTCATTAAAATGTTTTATTATATTTCATTATTCAATATATTGTCATCAATGGGGGTAGAAAACATCATGAAACTGCGAGAATCTGAAGTCCTTTCTGCCCCCGTTTGATTGACTTTTCAGCTGCACCTGTTATCCTCCACTAGCCTCAACAAACAGTAGTGAGTAACAGTAACTGTTAGCTCGTTAGCACGACACGCTGAGGATTATCATACCAATCTAATGTTATATCAGAAGAGCTGAGGGCTAGCAAAGTGCTTCAATCTAATATGGAGCTTTAGCTAGCGATGGTGTCAGTCAAAGTGTACGTTTTTAGCAAGTGAGCTCTACAGCAATGTTAGCTAGGAAAACATTAGCTAACATATTGTTGCAGTGCTAGTAAGAGCCGTAGCTCTTTCAGTTCCAACAAGCAGGATATTTTCACTTTGCTGGACAGTTGGTTGGTCTTACCAGAGACCAGACAATATTGTTACCCTACAAGGGGAACTAAAGCCCACCCAGCCCTGCTGGAATGGATTACTGTAGAAAATACAGACCCTAAAACTCAAGTTTATTACAGTAACTGACCTTCAGGAACTCTCAAATCTTAATGGATGATAAAGATAGAGCTCAAGAATAATACTAAAGAAAATCCTCAATTTTAACTGGGTTTACCATCCCTTTAAGTCTTGTGGCATGATTGTGGCTGGTTTAATAACTCAAACACTTACTTACACCCTTTCATCCAACAGTGTACTGCCTAGAGATCTGCTTCAAACTAAATCTGACAATCTCTGCTTTCACCTCATAATCACTGTATCATTCCACCATGAAAATAAAATGAGTACAGAGGGAAAACAGTGTGTCATTATCCAATACTGATGCAGCTTGCTTTGTATGTCTATTCAGTAGGCAACCTCAACTCCAACCCCACAACACACACACACACACAGAAATATTCCTTGGCCCCTACTTCAAAGTGTCCGCTGCGTCGTACAAACGTGCTGGAGCAGAGCACCATGAGGCAGATAATGACCTGCAGAACCACTCCGGTCAATGAAGTTGTGCCCTTTACCCAGCCAATGCCAGGCCGCGTGGTCAGCAGGTACTCCCACACCGTGTAGTCAGTTTCCTTTGAAAGCCGGACTGGCAGAGAGGCAGGGAGAGAAAATGTCAAATAAGCGGAAAATGTTAACTGTGACATTTCACCCACTGGCATATTGTATTTGTTAAAAAACTGTATGTGTGTGTGAGCGTTTGTACCAAAGTTCATGACGTGAGCAGTGGTGTGCAGCACAGTGTAGCAGAGAATAGCATAGCCCACTATCTGATGCAGCAAGATGTTCTGGTCCAGGGGTAAGACCCTCACTAACCACGTCGCCCTCAGCCATGTTAGACAGCGACGCAGCATCAGAATCTACACACACACACACACACACACACACACACACACACACATAATATGCAGACAAATTCATATTACAAGCAATGTTATGTAACAGACCTGGATAAAACTGCTGGATGAGTAATGTTTGACAAGTGGACAAGTTGTCTAACGGCGGCACTATATTAACTGTACTAATGTTTTCTGTCTCTTTCCACCACACTTACCATGACAAAGGTGCAGTTGAAGTTGAGGCACTGGCCGCAGCCCTTGGCCACCATGTACCAGAGGCCCCCATGGTGGTTCTGCAGCATGGCTCCTGAGAACAGCAGGAGGTTAAGTAAGGTGTACCCACACAGGAAAAACAGCTTACGGCTGTTGTTGTGCCAGTAGGCTGGGGTCAGGTAGCGCGGCGTCTGCCGCCGCTTCTGCTCCAAGTCAGGAGGCTTCAACCAGTTTGCAGCACTGGTGATGGGCAAAAGAGGGAGAAAGAGAGTGAGACAGAGAGAGCAGTAGTAAGACATGAGACGTTTAGAGGAGGTATTTACGTTTGGATTATACGGCTATTCATTTTAGGATTCCTCTCTTCAGTTTCACCAAACAAACTGCTGAGTTTATACTAGCATTTTAGAAAGGGGACAAGACATGAGTACTATCATTATACAAGTTATTCCTTATTTGAGAGGTGATTAAAGGAAAACTCCACCCTAAAAGCCTTTTACACTAAAAAAAAACAAAACAAACAGATTTCATTGATGTGTGCGTTTATATCTCTGGATCCATTTTGTTGTGTTGTATTTTTCTTATTCCAGGAATATCTGGCAAAGTGTAGACAAATAGCAAAGTAATTACAAGACTCCATTACAAAATAATTCTAGAAATGCTCAAAATATTGTTATTGCAGTGGGGTTTTTTGTCTAAAGCTACAACCACACAAAGCACTGCACTGTGGTAAAAAATCCATTAGTACATAGTTATAACCATTATATAACATTTAAAATTGAGCTTATTCAGCTTTTTTTGTGAGAAGGTGAGAAGATAGTTTGCATCTTCAATGAAATTTCTCTAGATCTCACTGTAGGACTCAGACAAATACCTCTTTAAAGTTACCATACTTAAATAAATGGACCATAAATGCCCAAAAAGCAGCACAAAAATGTACAGGGTTGAAGGTTATGATCAGGATCAGGGTTGGTGCTGTCAGACCTGATAGTGAGGTTCTCCATGACTTCAGGGAAGGTCTCCAGCTCAGCTTTGAGCTCCTCAAAGGTGATGGAACCGCTGTTGTCTTTATCGGCCGACTCAAACAGCGCCATTGTCAGGTCGTCCAGCTTCTCCTCTGGCAGGGAGATGGCGCTCTCACGCAGGCAGGACTTGAGCACCGTGCGCAGCTCATCTGGATCAATGGAGCCACTGCCTGCAAGCCACAACAAGCCAATCTATCTAATCTACAGTGGAGTTTTGAAAGCAGTCAATCTCTTTTCTGACAAGATCAGTGAATGATGCATCTTGGGTACAAGACACGTTTGGTAAAGAGACCAAAAGACTTTAGAGGGTAATGAGATATCTGAAAATCTGTTAGAAGGAGATGTTAAGAAGTAATATTCATTGTCATTATGTGACTGCCTTTATTCTACAAATGGTGTGCCATAACTAGCAGCAAATTAGCATGTTGGAAAAAATATCTAACAATATCTAACAGATAATGAGCAGCAACTAGAGCAGAGTTTTCATTTAACATATAGATGGAAATAATTGTGAAATACCCCTTACATTAGAACCAAAATCCTGTAGTGTGAGTGTGTGTTTCTTTGGTTCACTTTGGTTCACTAACCGTCCACATCGTAGACCTGAAAGAGGAACTTGAGCTTGTCGGTTTCACTGCCGTGGATGAGCAGGTCCAGAGCCTTGAGCAGTTCATCCAGGCTGATGGAGCTGCTGCCGTCGGAGTCAAACAGCGCAAAGAAGCGCTCAGCAAAGAAAGACTGCACAGCACACACAGCACAGCACATCTCATGACAACTAGATACCACAGCAAAACAGTCAGTGACAGTTTCACTCCAAGTGTAAAAGCCAACCATATGGCAGTGTCTCTATCAGTCCACATCCATCAGAGTTCATTTAAAGGGATGGTAAAGTAAAATATGTAGGTTTTTCATTGAAATTTTTTTATTATCATGTTTGGTTGTAGAAAACATCATAAAACTGCGAGTATTGGATAATTGGTGCATGATGACGATAGTACTCAAGAATAATACCATTATACCATTAACTGCGTTACCATCCCTCTAACATTTGATAGATTTGAACAGCCACCCCAGAGAAATATCAGCCCCATGAGAGGACTAACAACACTCCAATCAGCACTTGTCATGTCCAAAACTTAATTGCCACCAAAAGCTCAATGCTTATTAACACTGGAAAATTTGTTGGGTACAGCATATTTTTGATCTGATCTTGAAAGTCAGTCATGATGACAAATCATGGCAGTAATCAGCCTAAAATTCATGTACACAGGAAATTTCCAAGAGTTCATAATTATTGATTTTATTGACATTTATGTTGAGTTAACAAGTATTGATTGTGAGTTATTTATCCACTTTATGTTGCTGATACATAGGCACAAGTTTAAATCCATAAAATATAATAATAAAGCACTTACAATACACTTGGCTGTACTTTTATTTTTTGTTTGTTTGTTTGTTTTGTTTGGCATTTCAGCTTTATTTGACAGTGACAGTGGAGATAGACAGGAAAGCCAGAAGAGAGATGGGGGATGACATGCAGCAAAGGGCACGGGCCGGATTTGAACCCACGCCACTGCGATGACATGGTACGCACTCTACACAATGAGCCACCGGAGCGCCCCAGCTGTACTGTTTTAAACAAACTTGAAGCAATACATTTCTGGAGAATGGAGTTCTTTTATGAAACATGGTCTTCGATGGTCACGTTGCCAAGAGCTGTAATCTCTGACTCACCTCTTTGACCTTGAGGGCTGTTTTAAACTCCTCAAGGTCAATCTCTTTATCCTCTCCTGCGATGCTCTCAAATTGCTTGGTTACCCACTCCAGCCAACGTGCGTCCTCGTCCAGGCTCATGGTGACCAGCGACACTACTGCTGGAACAAGGTGACATACAAGACCATTTTTTAGTTTGTCTGTTCACAGTGGGTGACAGGGAAACATATTTAACTATCTCCAACGGTGGACTTGAATATAATCTGAGATATTTCTGGATGGTAAGTTTGGCACACACATTTCACACTCTCATTGGCTTCATTTCCAATTTCCTTTCAGACCTTCATTAGGTGTAGATTTTGACAACACCCATGTTTAATAAATACAGAGTCATGCTCTGGCACACCAGAGAAAACCATGCTCTTTTACAGGCAGTCTCATACTGGGACTAACATGGACTTCAGGCTTGGTGAGGTAACACACCCTCTGGTGGTCATATTGGAGATACTCAGTTCTCAGGCAACAGTGGCTGTGAACAGCTGATTGCATTTTTAAACCTACAATATGGAGACCTTAACAGAACTCCATAGATGTGGTTAATTTCTATGCTGTTTTTGACTTGTTAGTTATCATTTCATCACTGACTGATTTTGTGTTGAGATGCCAGCTTGTTAGTGAGTGCTTGCAGTAGAGACTAGAACTAAAGATAAGACAGTTCCCTGGGTCAGAGTAACCTACATTTATTTGCAAATCTACTTTATCAGACAACGCACTTTTACATAGCATGGCTCTGTTGACCTACAGCCAGCCACACCACTATTTTCTTCAGATATCTCTCTTTTTCTTTGGTTGTTATATTTATTTGCATGCAGTTAATTCTGCCATGGATCTCGATGATGGAGCCAGAGGTGATTTCTAGTAGATTTGTGACATAACTGCAAAGCCTCTATTAGATGCATCCTGTCTGACAGTAATGCCTGTCAGAAAAATATTTTTAAAGATGTACAGCTTTAGGTTGTGTTTCTTAACTTTATCTTTTGGCAAAGAGAAAGACAATATTCCTTTGATATTTGCTCAGTACTTTCCGAATAATATATGCTATGATATTATAATGCTCACACTGAGTTATTGAAATTTGTTTCGTTATTCAAAACTAATTGATTTAGCTGGATATTGAATATTTCATTTCATTGAGTGACTGGATTTAAATGCTTAGAGTATTACTGAAGAGTAACTTGGAGGGCCAGCTATAGAAATCAGAAACTTCAGGTCTCTCTCAGCCTGTGTTCTTGTTCCCTCTGTGACACACTGGACATTATTATCTATATCTGTATAAAGCCCACAGTATATAGACACTATGAAACCTAATAGCTGAAGTATAATGGAGGATGGTTAAAATTGGTAGAGGGTTAATTGCAGCCATAAAATATGGAAGATGCATGGGATGGTGACATGGCCGACATAAACGAATAGGAAATCCCAAGATTCACTGCAACCATGATCATCACGTCCAAAGCAGCTGTCACAAACTTAAAAGATCCATCTCCATCTCAAGTCTATCTAAAAATGTGAAGATCTGCTCTTCGTACTCATGTTCATGAAAAGGTTCTTCTGAGTTATAACTTTCACCTACATACAGGTATCAACTTCAAATTCAGGCAAACAATTTTTGTCTGGTTTGGTCTTAACCAAACTGGTTACAAGAGCTCCATGAAGCCAGTCAGAGCAGGACTGTAAAGACCTTTCCAAACAATCTGAAGTCAATCATTTCACTATGTGAAAGATAATCTACCAATGGAGGAAGTTCCAGACAACTGGCAATCTATTTAGAACAGGCCAGTCGACCAAGTTCAACCCGAGGGCTGAGAAAAGTATCTAAGAACCTGGTGTAACATCAGTGGCTCTGCAGGCATCTGTTGCTCCAGTCAGCGTTGAAATACAAAAGTCCACATGTCAGAGAATCTACACCTGGGTGAAAAACATGACTGGTGAAACGACATGTTCTGGACAGGTACCTCAAAGTTAGAGTTATTTGTCCAAAAAAGAAGACATCGTGTTTGGTGAAATCCAAACACTGCTTTGGAACAGAGGAACAAAATCCAACTGTAAAGCATGGCGGCGATGGCATTATAGCTTGGGGTCAGCTCACTATCTTTATTCCACATTATGTCAAAATATACTGGACAAGAACAGCAGGTAATTTGTCAGAAAAGTACACAAAGTACTATTTTCAGTGATAACACAGTGATTAGATTACCTGTCAACAGTATTGAAATGAAGATCAAATCTCCATGTGCCATTTTTCAGAAGTAGACATTCTCGAGGGGTATGCTTACTAATTCTCGGGGCTCACAGTGAGGCGTTTACGGCTCATATTAATACATTCCTTAATGGTTTACATCTGAGGATGCTGCAGGGCACGGCTTGGTCAGAATGGCCAGCCTTCACAAACAGCTGAAATCCTGCGGGCGTCCTGCTGTATTGACCCAGAGGAAGGACTATTGATAGACTCCAGCAACATTTAGTATGTTGCCATGGAAATGTCAGCTACAGAGAAAAACAACACAAACCTTGTAGCTAAAATGACTAAAATCCAAATGAAACACAGATAATCCATTACCAACAATATACTTCATGCACAGGATCCTGTTGTCAAGTGATGTAGCAATATTAGAAATAATAATAATAATGCAGGAACTTGTTGCATAGACAGCAGATGAAATGCACATTTTTTTTCTAAAATGCTTTGTCTTTCAATTTTGCTCATTTCTTTTTGAAAGTTATTTTGAACTGAAACTTGTTTTTTAACAGTGCAAACACTGCACTGCATGCTTATTCTAAATGAACTGTGCAGAAAGTCACACAGGGTTGTTATTTGTTAAAGTGGACTCATTTACAACTATTATTATATAATAATATTACATCCTAATCAAACATCACCTTTGCCATGGAAAATAATTTTCTCAGGCCTCATAAAATCAATCAAATCAATCAAAACTCTTTCTCAAAGTACAAGTGGCTAATCCCAACAAACTAAATCCCTTACCTGCAGCAGGGTGACAGGCTCAGTCCTCAGTTGTGGCTCAGTCCTCCTCTTCATCGAAGTCTCTTCTTCAGTGGTCCTGCCTGTGTCAGCTGGAGCTGACATCCGGCTGCCCGCTGAGCTGCCCACATCCAGCCCACAAGGTGAGATCTAACTCCCATGATCCCTGTGGGGACACTGGGACAGTACAGCAGCAAAGAATAGGATAATGGTAACAAAACAATAAACACACCAGCGTATACTGAAAACAATAAAACAAAACAAAAAAGCACATATTTAAGGTTCAGAGCAAAAGGGGTACAAGCGCCCTTTTCCTAAGTCTTTAGCAGAGTAAAAAATAAATGTAAACGTTTGCATCTTTTAATTCAAAATACACATAGGAAGTAATTTTTTACAGAGATTTAGAGAATTGATATTCTAAATAAGCTACGAAGCATCTACGCCCTTTCTGAACCAATCACCATTTGGATATCCTCTGTCCAATGTTTCAATTTTCTTTTGGCTATCAGACAGAGATGAACAAGAGCTTTACAGTGATATATAACACATCTCATGTACACCAAACCTTTGATATTAAAGATGTTAAAAAGACATTATATTGGATATTTAAGATGAAATAATTAGACTTCTGAAAGATTTACAGGTTAACAGCTGCTAACAGCTGTTTGCAGTTTATAGTTCATTTGGTGTCCACACTCATAGATATACAGATAAATGCTACATGCCAAGAAATACTGTATGTACTGGCTCATTCAAGAGAGACATACAGATACATGCAGGTCATCTGTGCAGCCACAGACAACACTGTGGGGTAGATGTATAGAATAATCTAGAACAAGCAGGCTTCAGTGTCCTTGTAGGTGAGTGAAACTGGGCCCGTTAAGTCAGGAAGCATCAGACTACGAAGAGTTTTAATGTTCAGGCACATACAATTATTTTTTTGTGTGGTATATTTGCACATTATAAATGAAAGGAAAAGGCTTACATATAAAATACCAGAATTACTCTCCAATATCGGTTTCAGAAGGAACAACTTTCATTTCACTGAAATAAAATTTGTTTGGGAAATTTCAGTGTTCCAAAGTCCAAAGGTGTCAGGTGGATCTACCATCTGAACATAAGCCTACATGACGACAACAAAACTGCAGTGAAAATGTGAAAATATTCTTGAAACACAATTCTCAATCATATAATTGGGAATAACTGTATATTTGATTGCTTATGAATAAAAATAACTTTTTGTCTTGTTTTGTTTTTGGGAGCTGTATAACAATGATCCTGTTAATTTCAGTACGTTCAGAAGGCTTAGATGGAAATTTGCTGTTTGGTGACACTATCAACTTCAATAATTTTATATTCAATTAAAATTTTCTTATATGACACGGACTCAGTCTGCCTGTGGGACTCAACAGAGTTTAAATGATGTAAAGTATATAGGCACTTATTACATTTTGCTGTGATATTTTCATCCATACAGTATCAATTTTTATAGAACTGCAGTAGCTCTCTATTGTAAAGTGCACAATAACTTTAAAAGTGCAAATTCCATTACTAAAGTACATGACTCCATGTACTTTCTCAATCTAAACTACAAAAAATTATTTATTTCTTAATTTTCTGGATGTTCTCTGTGACATGACAATATTTGTAACTGTAACTGATTTTAAAGCCTAAACTTAATAAATTCACTTACTCAGTTAAACTTGTGTGAACTCTTTATTATAGTAACATACAAAACATCAAGCATATCAAATTCAAGGCACACTTGCAAACGTTCTCATGTGAAAATCAGGGTAAAGTCTACTATGTGACACAAATGTAACTTTCATCTCAGACAACTGCAGACACAGAAATACAATTATGATTAACTGAAATGTCATCCTATCATACCTGAGCATTTCTATAGGATAACAGGTTACCCAAGCCTGCCTGTCCAATATCAATATGTTGGCAGTATGGCTAATTAATCCAGACTGCCTCTTCAATGTAGGAGGTGACTTTTATGTTCACCTGCAATCCCCCATACTTTTAATTTTCCAGCCAAATGTGATTTTAAGAACAGAAAAACAACCTCAAAATATGGCTGCTTACCTGCCAAAATGGTAAGCATATGGTTGATATGGTTGATAAACTTACCAGCCGCAGCCAAAATTGACCAGCAACTGGCTGTTGGTAAATTCAAATGTCAACCTCCGGTAAAGTAGACTCTGCATGAGCAGTTGCACATACACACACACACACACACACACACATACACATACACAATTCCCATGTGCCTGAAAACAGCTCAACAGAACTGACGTGTGTACCATTTCACAGTTAATATCTGCAGTACACCAATACAGCACAAAATTATTTAATAAACTCTTTCAAGTGTAAAAATATATCAGTATTTTACCTAATTCTATACAGAATATGAACAAACTGAATACTACCAATTTTGATTATATGTCTTAAAATAAATTCTCAAAATAATGGTACAGCATTAAACAAGATCTATTACATTTCAGGTTGTTTTCCAAAACTATCTTAATAAATAAAATAACACATTACAAAATTCTCAACAAGGTATCTAACTTTCTGCACACAGGCCACAGCAGCTGGCACATCTTCATATTAAACCAAATAGGTTTTAATAAAAGGATGAGACCGGTTACTTGCCAAAGTGACTGATACAGTAGATAAACTTTAAAGCCAAAACTGACCAGCATTTGGCTGGAGGCAATTTTCAACCTTGACCTCAGGACAGCACATAATACATAAACACTCAAAATTCTCCTGAATACCTGACTTTGTGTCAACAGAATTGACATGTCGTCCATATCACAATTAATATCTACAGTATACCAACACGGTGCAAAATTATAAATTAGAATAGAACCGACAAATGAAGGCTTTTTACCTTCATATGCGGCTGATGGACAAACTTGACAGCATCAGCCAAATTTAGCAGCATTTGTCTGGGGGGCCAACAGTTATTTCAAACCCTGTTCACTATCACTGAATCCTGAAAGATTACAAGTACTGACATGAATAGTCCACTGTCTATTCTATATCTGTCCCTTTGTAGTGTATGTTAGCTCCTGTTGTCCCTGTACCGTGTGTTAGTGTGTTTATCGCATGTTAATGTGTTACTACACAAGGTGTCATCTCTAGCCTACTTCTTCATTTAGCCACTGTTTGAACACAATTTTGCACTCAAGGCTCATAGGAGATTTGTGATGCACCTGCAAACTGTACAGGTGGTTCTGATTGTGTGGTGGCATTCGGCCTACAGCTGCAGGGGGGAAACGGGGGTGTACTCTTGGTCGGGGTCCTCCATGATCGACTGCAGAGCCTCCAGTCCCTCTACAGACACAGTCAGACTGCCCACCACCACACTGCTGTCCTCCACATCCACCACTGCAGGAAACAGAGAAAGAGAGCAAGGGACTGATCATGGCATGACAAACCTGGGAACTGGTGTGTGTGTGTGTACCAATAGTTTTGCTGTAATTTGAAATCTAAATGCCTGAGCATGGAGAAGTGTGCATTTGTGTATGGGGATGTGGAAGACAAAAACCCATGTATGTGTGTGTGTGCACCTACCATTCAGACTGCTCTCAACCAGGTCTTGTTGTTTCTCCAGGATGTCGGGAATCCTCAGGTAGGCCATGCCCACATCCTCACACTCCCTCTCCTGCTCCTCCTCCTCTGGCGGCTCGCTCACCACCGTAAATCTGATGCTGCTCAGTCACAACCATGAAGTCAATTCAAGTCAAATGTATTATTATTGCTGTCACTGAACCCCCCCCTTTTTTTTTTTACAATGGCAATCTGCAGATTGGTAATTTCTTTGTCTCCATCTTTGGTGCTAATGTGGTCATTGCTGTTTTTGCAGACATCATGTGTCAATAAACCAGTGTGTCTAGCACTGTGATGTCATTCTTTTTGGATTTTCTTTCGGCAATCACTGCTCATGCTACCCAATTCCTCCTCTATCTGTTAAAAGAAACCAAAGCGCCAAGAAATGTAAACTGCATAATTTCCGGTGTGCTGGAGGACGTTCCCACCAGAGCCTTTTCTCCCATGGTTCCCCCTCCTACCCCTCGGCCTTCCTAGCGTCTGTCTCAGCAAAGAGAAAATAATAAGCAGAGTGGGCTTTTCTTGTTCCAGGTTTCGTACCTTTCCATCAGAGAGTTGCGTCCCTGAAGGACTTCCTTCAGCAGCGTCCGCCTCGCCTGGTTGTTCTCCATGTCCACGTGAATCACTGGGAAGGAATAACAACGTTACAGGCTGCTGGGTCAAATCTCACATTCTGTCCAAATACAGTACACTTTCTGATATAGACACACTGACAGGAAGGATGTGCAATTACTTGAAAAACACACTGAAACGGCAGTACTGATGGCTGTCATTTCTGACGGCAATTGCTTTTTTTAATCTCTGGGTTTCAGAAGGCCAATTAATCCATATTTACTGGTGCTATGCAAAATCCCTGGCTTACAAATGCAGCTGAAGGTTGGAAAGAATCTTTACTTCTATTCAAACCTAGCAAAGCAAACATTAATATTTTAAGAGTAACAAAATCTGTGTGAACCCTGACATCTACTGGTGAAAGGTAGGGTACCCGTTCTTTGGTAGCAGGTGATGTCACCACCTATTGTTCTCTATGGGTGGTGACATCACCTGCCACCAAAGACCAGGCACTCTAGTTTTCACCATCAGAGGTCAGGCTTCACACAGATTTTGGTTTGGGGTTTTGTTATTCTTTAATATTTGAATTATTTTTCAAGCTGTAAAAAGAGAAATTTATGGAGAAAACATCACGCAGGTCTTTATTCCATTTCATCACAAAAATGACAATTAAAAAAAATTTTTTATGAAGCATTAA